>JAPWLS010002204.1:0-88452 GCA_028551675.1 Tineola bisselliella
CACTGCAGTCCTAATATTTTAATTGAAAAGTCACTATTATCGCTTTCAAATGCTATCGGATCTACGCGATAATCTGATGGTACCCGCTCTAGCAGATCAACACAATTACTTGACCACTTTTTTAATATAAAACCTCCACACTTTAATAAATCAATTAGTTGGTTCTGTAATTCCACGGCCTGTGAGAACGTCTCACAAGACCACAACACGTCATCCATATAGATACCTTCTCGAATGACACGCGCAGCGGAAGGGAAACGTTCGCCTTCATCGCTGGCTAATTGTAGTAAAGTTCTTATTGCTAAATATGGCGAACAGCTAAGACCGTAAGTCACTGTTTTCAATTCATATTCTTTTATCGGTTCTTCAGTTGACTCACGAAATAAAATTAAAATTGCTCGATACATTTTACATATATCGCAAAAAGTAATAGTCCTTCTCGAAACCATTAACTTTGATAAACAAATGTAAAATGATTCTGTTATGAACACTTTACATTCTAACCGCTGTGTTAAATTATTTGGTTGTATTTAAGGTCAAATATAAAAAGTAAATGCTAATGTTATAAATCGAGTGTGACTCGACCGCAACCGCCCGCTCGCACCTGCCATGTAAATGGTAGTAGGATTGCCTACTTCAAATCACGAATGAACCAAATACTTAATGAACACCATCACCATTAAGAATAACTGTCACATGCAATTCTGAACATTTGCTCCACAATCAGACTTAATGAAAAAATAATTGTACCAATTAAACACTCTCAAGCTACAAATTACATAGCAGACAGATATTTTCCAAAAGATTAATCATCTCGTTGTTTTAGAGCGAAAATTAAACAACGGGTTATTATTACGTGGAAACATTCACTATAAAAATCACAGTGATAAATGGTTAATCGCTCTTGTTATTAATTCACTTCCAACGGACAGGAAATGGCGAGCATACTTGTATGTGAGGCGCGTTCCAGATCCCCATTTGCAATTATTTTATAACATAATAGAAAAAAGGCTTACATTTTATTCAATAAATAAAGGAGAAACAGGAATGTTTTCAAATGTGCCTTTTAAATTACTTTTCTATATATAATGGATAGCTAATGCTAATGCCATAAGTACAAACAATAAGAGTTGACAACTGCAACCACAGTGAAATATTTGCAGGAAACAGTCGTCTCCACTATCTGCTTAAATGAGATAAGTGTGCGCCTTCAAAGTTGGCGGGTATTACACTTGTGCATGACTTGTGATGACTGATATTACACCAGGACGACAGACTGCACTATTTCACCCGATCAGTCTTTCTTAAAAAAAACAGTTTATTTATTAATTTACATGAAAACAAAAACATTAAACTATTATAACTATGTGTTTTTATTGTTTTTATCACTGAGATTTTTGTCCAAAGTGACAGGATCTTCCCACGGGTCCCCTACTCATAATTAAAATAATAATCCTGAGACAGACAACTTTAAGAGTATAAAAATACCATTTAAAACGATAAAATTATCTAAGTACTTTAAATATTCTTTAAAAAAATGCACAAGACAGCTTTAGAATAATTTGTCTCAAAATGAACTTTATTAACTAAAACATAAACAGTAATCTTCAATTCGTTTGATAAATAATGAAAAACTAAAATATTGTGGGATAGCTAGCTACCAGGGGTCGGTCAGTAACTACATTACAAGTAAAGTACGAGATATTTCCCAGGGGCAGACATTGGTCTTCTGATAATTGCTCGAACAGTCTGAGGCGCAGTAAATCTTAATAATCCTTCCTACCCCACACAAATGTCTGACAAATTACTTTTAACCCCCCAACTATGTTGTGACTTTATTTTTAAGAAAATTAATTTTGTACCTATCTATAGCATTTTTCCAAAAGAGGAAAAATTATTTTTCAGCATTCATCTTACTTATTCAAATATGAAATTATTTTTTTCCTCCGTCATTGTTATTTGAGATTTAATCAAATAAGTATTCTAAAAATATATAATTATACACAATTTTTTTAAATATCTATAGCGACACAAACTATCCAATAAAGCTTACAATATGCGAGAAGATATTATTTATTGCTAATGCAAATAGCACAAAACAACTTTGAAACAAGAAGATGCCTACACTATGACTATAATTAAAGGTGAAGCAGATGTATAACGACTACGTAATACAAAAATAATGGCAATGAAAGTAACGCATACGAATCTAAGTTGTAATTAGAAACCACAACACATGCTGAGTATTTGTATATTTATTGAATGCCATACTGGGTTTGAGAAGTGACCCACGTGACCCTTACTTTGCGATTAAGATACCCGTTGAGTTAAAATATATTAGGTAGACTGAACAACCCGTTATAGGATGGGCTAGCATAGCTGGTGATTAGGTAATGTACACACTGCTTTGTAACCTTTCGCATTTAAAATGTATTTATGACTTAACACTAGAAAGGCATACACATCCGTCTACTTACAAAAATAACGATGCGTCTTTTATTATTATTAATACATTAAAAAACTGTATTATTTTACTGAACAAAATCCAAACCATTTTTTTGTTGTTGTTGATATTGTTTAAATTGCATGTTTTATTAGCTATAAGTAATTAATTTTAACTTATAATAAATAATTCATAAATAAATAATATCTAGTAGGGAAAAAAATCAGTACTAGTAGAGATCCCTGAGGTGTAGATATATACTATATAAGTATCGTGATAATTAAACGGTCCAGATTGAGTAAGTAGTTGGGTACCTTCCACAGTAGCTGTATAGGACAGTAAACTTCCGAACCACTTCAACTGCTATCGTGGGACGCGAAGAGCCCTCGAGCAACGATTTCAAAACCAAACAATGTGAAATGTAGGTACGAGTTCCGCACTCACAAACGTCTGCGATATTAGCTTTACACGCAAATGTCACCCCACTTCCAAACATGCTATTTAAATTTAACGCAAAAGCTCATTCAAAACAATTTCTATTAGCAACTGCGAACAAATTTCGTCGTTATACATTATTCTAGTCTATAAATTAACCACACATACTCGGTTAGGTACTCTTTATGTGACTTAACATCATGTTTATTTTCATTACTTTAATTCAACATTTCGAAAGTCCAATATATCAACTTATATTATAGATAAACATTTGCTTATAAGCAGTATAAAAGGTCATGCAGGCGGTCGCGGGCCGCGCACGCACGATTCTGCGGTCTCTGAATAATGGGCCACTTCATTGCGACTAGTTGATGGAAAACCTGCCAGCGGACAGGTACAAACGTTCACACGATATCTAAATCGATTGATGAGTCTAATTCACGCTGAGATAAAATTACTCTATTAACAATAGTCCGCACATTCTTCTAATTAATTTTAAGACATACGACATTATGAAATGTGAATTTAATTTTGTGTCCTACTTAATCATATTTTTCTTTTACTAAAATTCAATGATATATGGAGTCAGGAGATTGATTTTAAGAAAATATTGGGTACTAGGTATATAAAAATGATTTCAAAATGATACAATAGATGGTAGAAAGTAGAGTCAGAAGTGATATAAAATAGGTCCGACCATTTATTACAGCACACGTAAAGCGTGATCTCGCACAAGAGTATGTAAGCGCGTTGATCCGCCGTTTAGGAAGATGAGCAAACGACCGCAATCAAATCACAATCATAGTGAAAGCTATATAAATGGTCACTCGACAATAGTGGGTTGTGTAGACACTGGAATAATGGCTTGCATGCGTTTACAAAGTATTGTATTAATTGCACAAAGATATACAAAAGTTGTACTTATATAAATTGTCATAGAAACTTGAAGTTTTGACAGAAAAAAAAACATGTGACACCAATTATTATGCCTCCAATTTTGAGCATGGTTCATTTAATAAAGAAGGAAAGAGAACGCAATTGTTAGAATTTCTTAATATGCACTTGCTCACAATATGGAACTCGTGATTTTGTTAGCAAGTACACGTCTTTGAGTAGTATAAATTCGTATGGAATTGTGAAAGATATCTACAAACATGTAGACCATAGTTAGCGTGTGGTTAGAACGTGTGAATGTAATGAAAGCTTTGTGCCTGGAAGCAGAATATAGAATGAAGTTCTATCAGGCCAATTTCTAATATATTACTACCCTACATTTAGCTTGTTACATATTATATAAAATACAAATAAACTAGTTTCTTATATCAAACTAAGTTTCATTGTACACTGTGTCTATGATGACTGTAAAGCTTTCAAAAGATCGGATTAAATTAAAAGCCGCAAAAAGTATTTTAAAATTAGTTTATTGTGCGCTTCAAATAGGAACAAAAGCGAAACGAAACAGTATTCCATATAATTTCATCAATAGCAAATTAATAATATACATTAAATTTTATCGTTTTTTATAATAGATAGAATTTATAAATTATCATTTAAATATTCATAACTGTTTTCCCACGTGTAATAAAATCGTGGAAAGACCCTAAATCACATTGAGTATTTAGTAAATACTTCATTTACCTAGACGACAGACTTAATTGTTTACCCGAATTTTACGAACCCGTATTGAATAGCTCTGATAAAGGTCACGACGACGACACAAAATTCATTTATAAAAATAAATGCTTTTATAAAATTTGGACGGTAACGGTTCATTTAAAGATGATATTGTTTTTTTATTTAAACAAATAAACATTATATCAAACTATTTAAACTCATAAGTATTAGAATTATTAACGCATCCTCATCATACTAACACAGTACAAATAATTCAAAATAAACGAAAAAAAAAGCCAACTACACGAGCAGATGTGCGTGGTGTAGGGGAACGTAGGAAGTATACACTCGTAATTTGTATTTGTTGGACACAATGAGAGGAATTGGCCAGTGCGTCGATTATTGTGCGGCAGACCGGCCAGGCGGCCCTCGCCCGTTGCCATTGATTGAATGAATTAAGCACAACGAGACAAACGGACCATAACCAAATTGCAATGTGTTTAAATTGTTACAAGTGGAACTATTACGACATGTTTATACACCAATTGTTTAAATTGTATATATAAAGAAAAATTCACTATGTTTAGTGTAATGTGGAATCACAAAATATGTATATTTAAAATATAATAATTCAATGGCAATAATATGATTCAAAATTAGCACTTATATTAGTGACACAACCTATGTTAACCCTGTCATGAATGTTCTGGATAATGGAAAATCGAACATGTCAATTCCAACCTCGTACCAATAACGTTTCTAGTAGGCATCCAAACCAGATAAATCTATCAATAATTTAATCTCAGAGCAATTCATTTTAATTGAATTTCGAGCAAATTAATTGAAGTCTTATATTGACATAGTGATAACTTGTTTTTATATGTAGATATAATGATTCAAACCATTTATAAATGTTTTCATTTGAGTAGAGTATCCTATCGATTAAGTTACTTCGTTGACACCGTAATAAATTCGTTGTAAAGGAACTTGAATAATGAGTTTTCCTAAACAGTATCAAAGCGGCGTTGAGCTCAAAGCCTCAGCTTACACACAGCGATAGAGTTAGTTGATGGAGGTTCACAATTTCAAATTAATTCGTCGATGCAGGAACCTCTTTGAGGGAAGACAAAGGAGCCTGTTTGACGAACTCCCCTCACAACTCATGTAGACGGCGCGACACCACTTGTGACGACAATCTGCTATAGTGCTTCGCGTATGTAGATTGTAGGTACTCTTTAGAATACGCGGCAGGCATTGTATTTCTATACATTGCAAACGTATGTCGTGAAAATATATTGACAGTTCTAAATCCAATATACTAATACGATTGAATGATGAAATGAATTTGTTTTTAAATTATATAATCACACTAACTGTTCCTTGCGGTTTTATGCACATTACTAAATTTAAAAAATAAGCTAATAAAAAAGCTTACTTCCTAACTTCGAAATCAATTATTATTATTTCCACTCACTGACCCATTAGGAGAAATTGCATATAACTTTCCCCAAAAAACGGACGGATAGTTACTGAGATTAGCGTGTTTGAAAATGCAAACTTTATAACTTGACAATAATAGCACACAATAATTATACGAATTTCGTTAGCAAATTAATTAAAACGCGACATAGATCCCAGTCGGGCATATCTCTTGATAAGAGATTTATTTCCATGTAATGATAATGATTGTGTGGCCTATAGAGCAGGGGTGCCGGGTTGGAGGGGTCAGTTAAGACGTGTAGCCAGCCCGCGGCGGCCACCCACATCGGCCACGATATACGAGTCCGCGCCGATTATCTCAGCCACTTGTAATTAAAGAACAAATGTTTCGATTTCTATGAATCTAAAAGATAATGGCCTATACAGCGATATACACTATAGAAAAAGCATATGTTTTGGTAAAGATGCTTTTAAAGGACTTCACTTACATATCTACTAGGCAATATTCAATTTGCTGTTGACTTAATTGTATTTAACTGTATTCAGTATTCATTAACTGATTAATAATTTCAACTATTCTGATCCTGAATTATGAACATAACTTTATCAATGTCAACTTCTGAATGATTGATATTTTGTTAAGTATTGTGGTTTTCTTAGATTTATGAGTAGTAAGTAGGTTGAAACTAATTTAAAATTTATATTTAAAAGTTTATATTTATTTATTTTAATCCGACGTTTCTAAAGCTTCAACTATGGACGCGCCAAGACTGGGGTGTTCGTTTTGATGGTTATCAATATTTGGAAACATCGCATGGGATTAATATTATTAAATAATATAATATAATGCTATTGTAATCTGCAGTCTATCAACATTCATAAATCATGTCCTCGAATGACCTTAGACATCACAACAAATATAAATTTTCATTTGTAGACATTGAGAGCAAAAAATGATTACAATGATAAAAACTGACATTAATATTGGAATTAAACATCTTAATAATAAAGTACATCATTCTGAATGCGTAAAATCGGAGGCGCGAGATGAGCCGACAGGGGCCGTGCGACAGGTCCCCGAATTATCCACGCATTCTGCACGGTGACCAGCGGTTACCGCAGTGATGACGGTCGGTAGCACGACTGACAACCTGTCGTACTGACACAGACGCACCATTAAATAATAGACATTCCACTAGCGGCACTTTTTTAGCTCCCGAGACTAGCGAGTGCTAACACAAGTAATGATGATAATATAAAAGCATTTTATTTCTTTCCATAAATATCTTCATTTATTATTTCAGGTATACCAATGTCCCTTATAAAAATATTTTTTTGCTTGAACATACCTTTTAAGGTTGTTTAATTTATTGTACAAGTAGACTGAAATATTACTATATATGTAGGTATATATTAATTAGTTTAAAACTTTACGTAGCCATAACATGCAGTCATTTTCACGCCAGTAAACGTCTAATTAGTAAAATTACGGTACCAATACCTCACTGCCATATTTTAATGAGTGACGCGGAGAGCTTTTAAGTTTTCGATGATGGTTCATGACTAGCTGCGTTTGTTTAGCAATTAGTAATGTCGTGATGAGAACTTTTGGTCGGATGAAATAGAAATTCGTGACGTGGTCGTCCGTTTTGTAGGAGATCTTGTCCGGTGGTCACGCTTCACTAAATTGGAGCTAAACTACAGGTGCTTTTAGTAATGAATTCAATTGCCTTATTTTTTTCTCAATATACTGTATATACCATATTGTATCATATTTCTCGTGGTATTCTATTTACTATCAGTAAAAAAAATGGTTTCTCAAAATAAGAACACATGATTAAAAATATATATAAAACAAAGATTTATATTATAAATGAAAACTGTTAAATGTTAAAATGCCTCATAAACCTAATTTTTCTCGAAATAGGTTACAATATAAATAATAAATTAACAAACATTAATTTGATTTTTAAGTAATATTGATCACGACGCGTTCAAAACAGAAACAAGAAACATTTCAAAAACCACGAAAGCAAAATATCTAAATCATTCATTGTCTAGTTTTTTGGAGAGTACTTGAGTGAAGGAGCACCGCTATCAGTTAAAGTATGAGAACAAAAAAACGTGTAGGTGCAATCATCGCGATGTTAGAGTTGATAGAAGCAAGGGTTGATGTGACGTGCCGTGGGCGCAACCGAAACCACTCTGTTTTGATGAAGCTATCTTAAACGAACATAGGCAGACATAGAGTCGCAGGCTTTAAAATATGTATATCCTAATATATATTTGGTATTAGATCATAACTCGCTACTTACTCAGAACTTAAGAACTACAAATAATAATTAATTTATAAATTTATTTTATATATATATATATATATTTTATTACCCATATTTTGTATTTGTCATTCTAACATATTATTTTTACATACTAATTTATTATCGGATTTATTGTGATTATTTTTAATTCGACACTTCAACGCCATCATCAGGTTATGAAGAGGCTATAAAACTTTGGATAAAAATAAAGACTTTTAAATTAAATAAATCATTTTCACCAATAATTTCAATCTCTCTCTAGCGCTTTCTTATTCTTTGACTGCAATTATCTATTTTGGATTCACCCTTAATGGAGACGTTAGAGATTATGACCTGATACATGACCATAAAAAACCGACCCCGCGAGTAAGGAAGATGTATTAAATTATATCTATAGTAAATTAGTATGTGAAAACAGACAGTTACATTTTGATAAATTATAACATTTCTACAAATTACAAAAGGTGAGACCTTAAGACAAAAAATAAAATAAAAAAAATGAACTTACCTCCATTTCCAGTGTTTGTAATGGTAACCCAAAAATCGATTGTCTTCTCGGGTCCTAATTCCTCATAGTCCCACTTCTTTTTCACTTTCACTACACCACTAGGTTCAACGGTAACCCATGGATTTTCATCGCGAATTTTAAAAGTTTCACGCTCAGTTTCTTTTTCAAGTGTAAAAACAGAACGTCCTTCTACTTCACCGTCAGCTTCGGTAAACTCTATTCGTTTCGTAGGTCTCACCGCGCGAGTGACCCGACGTTTTTCGCGACGCAACGGTTGTAATTCGTGTTGCTCGCGGACAACGAAATCTAGAAAGATTCGAGCCGGCTGGCTGATTCTTGGAGGACTTCCAGTATCATGTGCAAGAACTTGCAGTTCAGCTTTAACACCATCCGGTTCACCGGCAAGAATAAGCTCACCAGTCTGCGGCACGATTACGACTAGATTACTGGTTGTAGCTAAGGAATAGTATATACGATCACCATCCTCGTCATGCGCTCGCACTCCACCGATGTTTGAAAATTTCTGCCAATGTGTTGAACTATTTGGAGAGTTAGCATCTGGTGTCCCATTTACGGCAAAATAATAAACATCTTGTTCAAACAATGGAGTATGATCATTTTCATTAAGTACTTCTATTGTCAACGGAAGATTAGCTTTATTTACACCGTGTAAATCAGTCGCTTGTACGACCACTGCGTAAGAACTCTTATCCTCCGCATCTAATGATTTCAAAGAAACTACTTCGACATCGCCATCAGTGATTACAGATTTAACTCCTGGTACCAATTTTTTGGTATATTTATCACGAAGTGCAAATGAAGAATCATCGTTGCCTTTGATAATTTTATAAGCCAAAGGACCTGTATCGATGAAGGCCGTCGCTCGGATGGGAGGAAGGTCCACAACTGTGCCTTGTGGAGAATTCTCCGGAATTTCTCCACGTAGACCTTCATTTGATGGAAAATGAAGTAATTTTCGTCTATCCATCACTAGTAAGTGAATGGTATGCGCGGCACTGCTATATGGCGTCTGTTCAAGAACTGCCAGTTGAAGTGGACGACCAAGTAGAGGCGCTAGATCCGAAGTCGTCATGAGTAATCCATCATCTAACAATGTAAAGAACGAGGCATACTCGGGGTCCATAATAGTATAGCGAGAATGATTTCCAGTAAAGCGTTGCACAGCATGTCCAGGTCGGACATCATGAGGTACCAAAGTTAGACCATTCGTCTCTAAAGCTAGTATGAGAGCGCATAACAAAGCTGCACATGGCAGCCCTGCCGTCGCCATCTCCTCCAACTGTCAGCAACTCAGCCGAACATTGCCTCCTGAAATAAAATAATAACATTTTTCATACACATACATAAACTCATGTCATTGGTTGTAGTAAGATAAGCAGAAACTTTTTACGTGAAATGATTGGAAAAAGTAATAATAAGCTAACTAATAATTATCGGAACTCAATAATTTTATCAATATAGAGCAAACCTAATAAACACTCTTGAACAATATAAATTCATGGAAAACGTTGTGATTTAAAGGAAAGATTCGTAGTATTCGTGATATTGTGGTATGCGTGGGGCGGGCGGTGCACACATGTAAAAGCTTTATTTAGGCGGCGTGAGACGCCGGCGTCTCGTGCTACGGCCGAGCCGACCGATCAATACTCAAGTCGGCGCCGCGCCGCGTGCCGTACCATTCTGCACTTTAATCTCACAGCTATTTACTACACTGTATAAAAAATTCACAAAACTATTACGCTAAATATTCTCAATATATCTTACACTACACTCTATGACAAAAACAATCATTCATTAACAACCGCACCCTTACACTGAAACTTATCAAAATACCATAATAAATATTTCACTGAATATAGTATAATCACGTTCACAAATATCTACGCAAAATTTAAAAATATATTTTTGTTCAACTTAAGTTATAAATATTTAAACAAGTTAAAATAAGATGTAAACAAATTAATATAAACAATTAATTGTGATAAAAATAAGTAAAAAGAATCATAAACATTGCTTTAAACACTGAATACACATTCGTATATTGTATCATAATACATACTTTATAGGAAAACAAGTGGTTTTTATTCAAATATCGGAGCTTTTGATAATCTCAGCCGTGTAGAGAACAACACAACCTCCGCGCGAACGCGATCAAATGCGACTAGTGATTGGTGAAACACGGCGCGCGCGCGTATTGAGCGCAATACCTCGCCCCCGCTACGCCACCCTCGCCCGGGAGCTTCTACCCTTAGCAAAGCTACCTCGAGCCCTC
The DNA here is from genome assembly GCA_028551675.1 of Tineola bisselliella. Classification (NCBI taxonomy): domain Eukaryota; kingdom Metazoa; phylum Arthropoda; class Insecta; order Lepidoptera; family Tineidae; genus Tineola; species Tineola bisselliella. Next base: position 11,052 of record JAPWLS010002204.1, read on the forward strand.
TTTCAACCCCAAGTCTCTAGCTAAGTTGCATTATCCTTGTAGAATTGTTATTAGATATTATTTTCAAAACTCACGCCTACATCAAGCTGAAACTGAAATCGAATTTCCCATTTATTCGTGCTCAATATTTTAAAAACAATAACTTTTTTATATATAGTAACTGTTTATATATAGTATGCGTTGCATTTTACGTTCATCATATAACTAGAAAATTCGCGTTATTGTTAAATTTTATTACGCTTACTTTTTTCAGATTCTACATTAATTATTGCAAACGCAGAAAGTTAATTATTAGATTCTACCAAGTATTTATTTAATAATAGACTTTGTGCACCCATTATTACAAGTGTTAGTTTCTTTTCTTCATACAACTGATGATGTAAAAAAAAAAACTGAATTAAAGATAAATTTCTTCTTGCCAATATGTATTACCTTTTTGAAGCAACACTTTATACTAAATATTTAAAGTAAGCAATAATACATTAAATAATATCATAGACAATTTCCACTTAGAAAAGAAACAACAGCAGCAGGAAATAGGTAGTGATCAAAATCAAACAATAAATCATTGTATTTTTTATTTATATTTTGTAGACTAGTATAAAAATAACCAGACTTATGATAACAAGAAATACTTTGCTTAATAAAATAATACTTAAATAAATAATAATTTTTAAAACATCAATTTCATAAATTTTCAATACTTTTTTTGCACTAAGTGCTATAAATTAATGTATAAGTGAAAGTATAAAAGCTTAACAATAATGTTTACCTGAGCACCGAGATCACATTTTTCTTTAAGACAAAAATATTACAATGCCATACTTCAGGTTTCATTTGTTTAAATATAACCATACAGATTCCCATTCTTAGAACTATGTGTAGTATAGCATTATTATTTATAACTATATACTATTACAATATATGAAATAAATACTGTGATTCATAAACTCAAACCGAAAACTTAATTCTGATAATTCTGACTTACCAATAGAACAGTAGTTGTACTATGTGATAAGAAACAAAGAAATCTAAGACTATTTTGAACACTTATGGAAGCTCACATACACGAAAAAAGCAATGTAAGCTACTTTTTGAGTCAAAAATTACTTACTAAGGCCACCTTATTATAAAGGGTTAAATAACGAGCTGTAAAACCATTTTTAAACAAAAAAGTACAACCAGTGTAATAATGTATTTCAAAGGTAATTAGTATATGTACATAAACTAGATTTTTTTATAGTGACGGAACCTGCACTTTTAAAACTATTAGTCTATCTCAAATATTATGTGTAAACGGTTTTGGGGCAATGGAATCATTCGTAGATTTATATCTTATTTCTTTTATAGTAAGTTGTTTCCCTTGATGTATTCTTTGTAAATGACTCCTCATGTCATATGAGCGGGAAAATGATCTATAGCATACTGGACACTGAGTTTTGCCAGCATGTGAATCCTTGTGCAATGTTAACGATGTGGGATGTTTAAATCCTTTGGGACATAACTGACACCAAAATTTGGCTAATTCAGACTCTGAAAACAAACATTTCAAAATTAATAAGAATACAAATTTACTAGTTTTATGTAAAATAAATTTACTGTACCATTAGTATTTCTCTCACTGTCGTCAATATTGGAATTCGGATTATCAATTTGCATGTCTTCAGTTTGTGGTCCTGTTGACTTTCGTTTTGAAGGTGTCTCATCTGTTGAATCATCAGGTCTTGTTTCGGTGCCATCATTTTCAGGTAAAAAAATAGTGAAAGGAATATTTTCTTCTTTACTCTGTACTGGAGCAAGATTAATTGGTTCTTCAATAGTCACATTCTGAACAGGATCTTCCAATCTAGGCCTAGCTGTTAAATCTAACGAAATATTATCTTTAGTAACATTTTGGACCTTAGAATTTTCATCTTCAACGCCATCTGTTAAACCCTTAACTTGTAACATCTCTGCAGTTATTAGAAACGATTCTAACTGCTCTTGTAATATATTAACCTCACCATGGTACATAAAATTGATAATCGCTGTGAGGTCCTCGAATTTTACATTTTTAAAGATTATAACAGGATGTTGACATGGATTTTCTTTAAATATTTGTTTAAAATAAACACTGCATGCTGACAAAAGCACCCTATGTGCTTTTATTTTACCACCTTCACAACACAAAGTTACATCAACCAAGTCATTCTCTAAACGTAGAATATTAAATGCATCCGTAACATGGTTTACATAGTTATTCCACCGTAATGAAAACTGTGGAGCAGTATTCATTTTTTCTTTGAAATGTAGAATGAGTAAACACTGAAACACCACGGAAATACTAAAACAAAATATAGGTATATCCCAATATGATGTAAAGATAACAATAAATACAAGATAACCGTATTGCTCTATGATGTTTATCATTATTTTTTTTTTGGCAACATCCACAAATAGTCAAGCGCCATTCTATATAACAAGCTAGATATATTTTGAAACAAGGTTTATTTATAATTATACAAATTACGAAAGTTAAGTTAAAAAATGGATACTTAAATATTGATATTCAATTGAACGTTTAAGTATTAGGAGAATGTGGTATTAGGTAATTTTAATGTACTCAAGTAGCATAACATTCTGAATTTACAAGTTTAAAAAGTATCCCACAATTTAACGTAAACCAATGACATTGAGAGTTAGTAGTAGTTTACATTAAAAGTTCTGGTAGAATAATAAAAATACTGCTGCATAAGTTAAATATCAAAGAAAACCAGACGGCAAACTATTTCACATCAACTTCGACAATTAATAAATCGCTCTTTCGTGTATAAAACGATACTTCCGAAATTTAATAAAATAAACAATAATTAATACCACATTTTTTGCTTTAATTAATAACCCGATAACGAAAAAAATATCAAACCATCAAATATATTTTATATTTAAATTCCAATTGGGGATACCAGCTTCACGTCATCTTCACCTGACTCACCTCTTGTAGTGACATTTCAATTTGGTTCAACTTTGTTATTTAATAGTAAATTTAGTGTTTAAGGGTTTTTTAAAAATATTTTCTATTATAATTACCCAATAATACTTTTTACTTACTACTTTAAATATTTTAAGTTATATTCAAGTTGTATTTTTTGTTTATTTTTCACCTTAAAATGGTAAGTAGTAATTTTAAGTTTTTCACATGTTTTATAATATAGTTTAGTTATATTTAATATTGCAGCATGGAAGGGTAAAGGTTCGTACAACTGAGGAGGAGAAGATTAGAAAGGCAAAGGAGCGGCAAGAGAAGCTAAAACTCTACAGATGTGCAATGAACAAAATACAAACTAAGGTTCAAATTTTACTATAATATTTAGTATTACATATGTTTATTATAAAATCAGCAACAGTATGTTATATTTATATTTTTTTAAATTTAATATCAGAGAGAAGCTAAAGAGTTTGATAAAGAATTGTTGGAATTGACTGGGCAAGTTTTAACTTCTAATCCAGATATTTATACTTTGTGGAATATACGGCGAGAAATATTAAATTGTTTAAGGTAATAATTTTACAATAAAAATAATTTTATTTAACATATGTTAAAAGAATAATTTTCATGTTACAAAACAATTTTACAGGAATAATTCTGAAGATGACATTTCTGTTCTTTATGATGCTGAGTTGTGTTTAACCGAGCATTGTTTGAAACATAACCCAAAATCATATAGTGCTTGGCATCACAGAATGTTTGTATTGACAACTAGGGATGATCCTGATTGGAAGAAAGAATTATTTCTATGTGATAAATATTTAAAGTTTGATGAGCGGAATTGTAAGTACTCTGTACCATAACTAGGCAACCATAATAAACTTGTCACACATGTAATTTTATTGTTAACAACATTGCATACCATTTTATAGTACTTTAAAAAATAATATATTTGAATTTTGTATTTTATAATTTACATTTTCATATTAAGATTATTATGAGTGAGGATGAATTGAAAATAATTATACCACTTTCAGTTCATACATGGAACTATAGAAAATTTGTAGTAACAAACTGCAAGCCGTCATTGGAAGATGAATTTCAATTTACTACAGAAAAACTCTATGATAACTTTTCAAATTATTCTGCCTGGCATTATCGGAGTAAAATGTTAGTTGATTTATATCCTGATGTAGAAGGTATGAGGCATTCTCTTGTTGATAATGAGTTACTGGAACTTATCTAAACTTGTTTATTATACAAATATAATCTTTAAAACTACAACAATTTGGTATTAAACAGAGATTACAAGTAATCTCTCATTAAACAACCAAAAAATCATTTTTTAAGTATGTGTAATGAAAATACTGTTTTTACAGGAGGTAGACCAATAGCCGATACTCATCATAAACATGAGCTGAAATTGGTTCAAAATGCAGCATTTACAGACCCAGATGATACAAGTGCTTGGTTTTACCAGAGATGGCTTTTAAGTTAGTATAATTACTGTAATTAAATAGAGAGATAAGTACCAATAAATGACAATAAATAACACATTGCAGGTGCAGTCAAGAGGAACACACAAATCGTGATATGCAAATTTACGCCCGAATTATGCACTGTCGCATTCAACAAACAAATTCTTCATAATAGAGTTTCATCTAAAACTGTAGTTTATTTTGATAATGTGATTGTTGAATGTGAATGGATTGCTGTAACTGGATGTGTTGGAGATTGTTTGTGGATATGCAAGCCCAATAAGAATCCAACTAGTGATATTAATATAAGGGTAATTGATATCTTTGAAATTATTTTAGTAAGATATTTGTCATCTTCTCGAATGTTAACTTACTTTTGCAGATTGAATTTATTACTGATATAAATTCCACACAAACCGTTTGTTTGGAGAAAAAGTTGGAGCCATTGATGTTCGTTGGCAAATCGAACATAAGTTTCCAAAATAACTACTCACAACCAGTTATTGAAGAGCTCCAAAAACAATTGGAAGCATGTCGTCTACTGTTAGAAATGGAACCAAATAGCAAATGTATGTAATATCCTAAAATCTACTCTCCTGTAATCACACTCCAATGAATGTTATGCTTGAGGCTGCTGGTTAACTCCAAACACTTCTTTACTACACTATTCTAGCTTGTTTCGAAATGCAACTAGATATCTCACTAGACACACTTTGGCTGAGTTTCTGTTTTGGAACTACAAAATAGGTGGTACATTCACTCATGTTGATGCATGCATACACACGTACATTGAATCTATTTTCTCTTGAAATAATTTATAAGTTCAGTGGTTTTTTTAAATTATTACAGGGACATTGTTGACTACAACAATATTCCTTCACTGCATTGATGCCAAACAGTACTATGAGGAATCAATCAATAATTTGAACCTTCTTAAAAATATAGATAACCTTCGCAGAGGTTATTACCAAGATTTAATAACCAAATGGAATGTTGAAAATATGTTGGTTGATATGTACAATAATTGTGGTATTATTTATGACGTGGAATTAAAATTTAAAGATAAAATCACATGTTTGCCTTTCTTAGAATATTTTAGTCATTGTGAAAGTGTGGACTTGAGTGACCAGTCTCTTAATTCGAAGATTCTGCCATCACTAGTTGTGTTGCAACATTGCAAGGTAACCGTTTCAATTAGTGTTTTATAATGCAATATATATTCAATCATACATTTGCGATAAGGAATTAAAAACAATAAACAACTTCTAGATACTCCATTTGGAGAAGAATGAGCTGAGTACACTGAAGGAATTCCCTCCACTGCAATTAAAGGAGCTTTATTTAAGTGGGAACAATATTGATACTAAGGAGATTGAAATATTTAAGAATAAATATAATAATTGTCATGTGATATTTGAGTAATATTCAGTAATGTCAACCATTATAGTTATTATAAATTAGTTATTCTATGTCAACTAATATAAATGTAAAATAAAATTCATTTTGTAATAAAATAATTGTTTATTTACGATAACAACAATGTGAAAAATTAGTTTTAAATAAAAATAAAACAACTGAATAATAAAACAGTCAATTGCCAGTGTTCCAAAATACAATAATTATGCACTTAGATCAATATAAACTTAACAAAAGCAATATTTGAAAATAACATTAAATATAAACGACAAACTAATTAACTCTGTTTATAATGTACATGAATCGTCTCCCTGGAAACATAGAGCCCTTGAAACTTACGTTACATAGGTACACAAGAGATTCTATTTTAGATAAAATATATAACTTGGTCAATTGTCAATATATAACTGTATACTTATTGCTACAGTACCTGCAATTAAATGTTTTAAAAATTTTCTCTGAATATTTTAACTGTTTTAGAAATGACCTGAAGACCATCCCACAAAAAATTTCCACACGCTTCACATAATGATGCTTCTTGTTTTGAATGATACAACAGATCGAAATTGTTGAAGTCAATAGTTATACCTAAAGTGGTCTTTAAATTATTATAACTACTAGTAGTGGGCGGAGGTGGAGTGTAGTCTTCATCCGAATCACTTAAGAAACTGTCAAAGTTCGGCCCATCGTCATATTCTTCATGATGCGTATTATAATTATTCAATGTTGAGCTGCGAACAGATTTGTACTTCTTATTAAAATCGCTTATATCGTTAAAAGATAATTTTCTTAACTGTACACCATTGCAAAAAATGCAACGAGATAATATATCATCTTCAGTTATAATAATTTTAAAATATGTAATGATTTGTGTTATCTGTCCCTTTAGTGCAGTCTTTTCTAATTTTAATATGTTGCTTTGACGAAAGTTATGATCTGGTGAAAACTTTAATTTCGGAACAATAATATATCTCTCATCAGAAATAGCTTTGTAGATAACGTCTTGCCATGGCATTGTTGCAGAATACATTTCTGTGTCTAAACCAATACATCTCAAATGATGTGCTAAATAACCTAATTTTGAATCAAGTAATAATTTAATGGACTGTGCTGATTTGGTTTCACCATCAAACAATTCTGGAGTTTTATCTTTTTTGTTTTTCGGTTTTACATCAAACATTATTTCATTGCAGATTTCATCAAAATTAATTCCTTGTTCTTTAGAAGTATGCTGTAAAAATGCATATATTTCTAGCAATACGTAAGAGTCAAGAGCAGCATATAATATTTGGCTCTGACGTAAAGGCCGAAGTTCCCAATTAGAACAACGTTCAGACTTCTCTAATGGCAAATTAAAGCAACTTTTGACAAGAGCACTGAGGCTTCCACCATCGTCACTGTATGGCAATTGTAAATTGCAAAATGATAGTCTTTTCCATAATATACTTAAGTCAAGTAACCCTTCACCCTTTGATACAATATTACTTAAGCCGTTTATGGAAGCTTTCATTTCTTTTAAATCATGTTCTAATCCAAACCCAAGTTTAATGATTTCACTGTTATTAAGTGACGCATTTTGAAATGTATGCCATGCAGAATTACATTCTGGTCCATTTAATGATAAAATGTCTAATAAATAAACATTTTGTTTTGTCGATATCTGTATAAGAGCCACTTGTAGTTGTGTAGCACCAAAGGATGGCTTCCACTCACAGTCAATCCCTATGACTGAAGTAGACCTAATATCAGTTGTAAAAGCCTTGAATTTGTCAACTGTGTCAATAATTATAATATCATCTGGTGTAAGAGATAATTTATAAAAAGCTTGTGAACTACTAGGTGCATTATCATTCCAACTCTCCTCTTCTTGGGGAGTGTAATTTGCTGAAACGCCTTTTAAAATGTCTGGAAAGTTTTGTTTTGATATTTTAAAATAATGTGCCCATTTTATGGCTTCATTCCGATCATATTCTGCCAAAAAATCAATAAACTCTAGACTACATTCAGGATTCAGATTTAAAGTATCTCTCACTAAATCTTCCCAAACACTCGTAGTAAGACTATTTTCCAAGTATTTTTGGTAAACCAAGTATCTTAGCCCTGAAGATGTTCTGTTCTTACTTAAATTTTTACAATTACCGACAGGATATTTTAACCTTGAACATAACTTTCCTAGGAGCTTGCCTAGTGGCTTAATGCGTAATTTATCATATTTAACATTTGATACATTATTTTCTGAAATATAATTCTGTACATAAGACAGCATATCACCTTCTTTTTTAAGTAGACTATCTAAGAATTGAAGAAATGGCTCAACTACATCCTGTGGGCATTGTGACAAATAATCATAAATGACGTTAGTCTTATCTTGCAAAATTAATGAGAACAGTATATCCTTCACGGACAATTCATTAAACAATTCCAGCTCCACAAACAAGCGAGACACAAGCTTATGGCTGCCCTTTGATATCATCTCTTTAATAATAGGCATGATCATCTTATTTATAGTGATAACTTTGTAAGTCTTTACAATAAGCCAAACAAAACCATGACATCTTTGCTGAATAGCCACTTGAAAAGCTAAAAACTTCAACTTGTCATCTGGTAGTTTTGTGTTTATAGATAAATCATTTAAAGTCTGCATAATGAAGTAAGGCAAAGACGTTAACTTACTGTCTTTGTATTCCTCGCATTGGATAACTATAGCTAACGCCACGCGATAAGGTTCATCAGAAGACAAAAAGTATTTCTCAAGTTCACATTTTACAGCGTCACTTCTTTTCCACGAAGACCAAGTGATCTTCAATTTAGATAACCAAGCTAAAGTTTCTGCACCAAGATTTGTGTCGAATCCTTCATTCTTCAGGTAATCTTCTATCGACGGTATAATTTTAATAGACTGGTTTGCGTTAACGAGTCTGTTTAAATCCATGTTTCTTCAATTATATTTACTACTCAGTCTATATGATATCAAAAAATATATTCAGTAAGCTATATTTCATTTGGTAGTCGCGTGGAATTCTTTTTCGCAGAATCAACCTATTTGCCAAATTTACCAACAATCTCCAAACTTCAGAATTCTGACGTCTGTCTTATACAGTGTTCCCAACTCTCAAAAATTTATCTCCCTAAAGCCCCAACCGAAAACCCCCAAAATCCCCACAATTATTTATATTATTTATAAAATAAATAATTAAATATTTTTACATAAATAATACATTAAAAATAGTTAATAAATAATAAAAAAAATTAAACAGGTAAAAGATTTGTATTCGACAACACGTTGGAATTCGCGTATTAACTTTGCACTTTTACTGACAAGCAAAAGCAACTGCCTCTTACTGACTAGATGTCGCTAAGGAGGCATCTACAAAAATGAATATGATTTTACACCTTTATTTTGCTTAATTTAAAATTTAAAAAAAATTTGAAGCTATAAAAATCTCTAAAAATATAACACCCCTTAAAATCCCATGCCACTTTTTTCCCCCTAAATTGGGGGGGAACCCCTAAGTTGGGAACCCTGGTCTTATATAGAAGTGAGTCATAAATATAGCTTCATCACACAGGTAAAATCACTGATAGCTGACGAATTAACAAAATTTTAAATTTAACTATATAATTATTTAACAGATGTATTTAAATTTGAAGGTTGTTTGTTCTCTCTTTACTTTAGATTAAATGAAAGGGAATTACATAAATTCTGAGTAGCAAAATAAAAACATTTTAATGATAACTTTGAAAATAAAATATAAGTAATAGTGATTTTAAAGATGACGCTGTCTCCAGTTCTAATCTAACAATTTATTTCTAATCAACTGTATTATTTTAATAGAAAATTTTATAGTAATGAATATTCGCCACATGTAATATTATATCTAATTTATAACAAAGGCACATAAAAATTTTCTCAATCGATTTTTAGTGACATTCAATTACGTAAAAACAGCTTCACTAAAAAGATAAAACCGTAGGCTGGCGACACTATGATTGGTAGGTTTTTGTGTATACATAATTGCTCTGGGTCGCAATATTGAAGAGTGGTGAACGTTAATTACTATTAACATTGTATTAAAATTACGCTTATAAATATGTCTACAAATAAATAAAGACAGGACACAACGTCTGTTCGTATTTATTGTAATTCATTCTAGTTTATTAATCTAGCAACGATGGTAAGTGGTAACCTCAGTGTTACTATAATAAACTGGATGACAACGTAACAATTTGATAGATGATTCCTTCGGTTCGGTTGCGGTTGTTCGCTGGATTTTTCGAGGTGCTTTGAGGTACTATACTGAAATAAAGCTTTTATAATTTAGTAGTCATTTTCAGAAGTTGCATTTAGTAAAAAAATGTATTTGCTTGTGTCTTTAGCACTATTAAATATTGTTTTACTGTATACATTGATGAGTTTATATAAGTTTAGTTTTGTTTTACAAAGAAAACTATGTTTTTAACCACATTGTAAATACTTAGGTTTCAGTGTTATCAAAAATAATAAAATGGAGCTCTCGGCTGACGGTAAAACTCCCGAATATATGGCATTAGCTGGTATTAAATTCAAACTAGGTTTGCCTCAATTCAAAGACAATGTACAGCTAAAGGAACAGCTTTTAAAGGAAATTAAAGTTGGAAATATGGCCCCTTATTACAAAGAGGTGTGTAGTGATTTAGGATGGCCATTTGACAAAAAACTTCATGATGATATGGCAAAGTTTAACACTGAAAAATTGGATAGCTTTCAAGAGGATGACTCTGAAACCCCGGTTTGGCATGATAGGTGAGCATATCATATCACGTTACTTGTTTTTTGTTAACCTTTTATTTCTATATGAGAATGATCACGATGTGAACTCAGAAAAAAATAAAATTGTATTTTTGTTATATGCACTTTGGTCATCCAGTAGCAATAGCATAATATAAGCGTTAAATAGTATTATGCATATATGATGAATAATCAGCCTAGTTTGCTGTCCCATGATAGTACCATTACTTTCAAACATAACACTTAAAGTGACCTAGTTTCATTTTAGAACCAACTGTGTGTGGTGGCAGTTGTCCCCATTCAGTGACCACGCTAGTTTAGGATCTGGTGGACCATGATAACATGCCAGACTATAAAAAAATATTTCATGATACATCATTAATATTTAAGTTTCTTAAGCTTTTTTTTTATTTCACTAATATTAAATAATTGAGAAATATTTTCAGACTGGAATATCTTTGTTCGATTGGTGACAAGGAAGGTGCAACTACATTAGCTACTTCGAAATATGAAGATACTACTTTGACTACAAACAGACGTCTTGATGCTATTTTTGCATTATTTAGAATTGCATACTTTCATGGATGCAATGTTAAAGATATGGGCAAAGCTATTTCAAAGGTAAAAGAGCATCTCAACACTTTATTAGTCTAGTGATACAGATGTCATGACATATCAACATTAGATTTTATTATTTTTTATGTATTTTGATTATAATATATAAACAATGTTATATACTATATGGAATTTTTTATACTATATTGTTCCACATTATTACCCCTTCCAATTGTTCTGTTTCATATTGAATGAATAATATGTTTGTTCAAACTTTAACTTTTTTAGAAAAGTAATGCATATCAAATTATCTATTATTTTCTATTTTCATATCATTTTGGATCTATAAATTATTGATTTTTTAAATATTTGTTATTTCAGGCTCATGAATTGGTAGACAAAGGTGGTGATTGGCGTTCCAGAAATAAACTCAAGGCATATGAAGCTATTTACTGTCTTGCTGTCAGAGACTACAGTCGTGCTGCTGACTTGTTTATAGACTGTGTATCAACTTTCGAGTCCTATGAGCTGGTTGACTTTGGTAATACATCATTACTCTTTATTTGTTTTGCAATTGTTTTTATATTATTAATAATATTGTATGTTATAGGTACCATTATACAATACTGTGTATTGGCTTGTGCTCTTGCATTGGAGCGTCATGCATTGCAAGCAGCTTTACGTCGTCAAGGCGCCGCAGTACAAGCTTTGAGATCTCGATTCCCTGAATTACGTGAGCTTGTGGAATCGTTGCATGAGTGTCGTTATGCTGACTTCATGAAGAGTTTAGCTTGGGTGTGTATAATTACAAATTAATGATGGTGGATTGGATTTTCTTGCCGAAAAAAAATTATGTTTACAATGAAATTAGTGCTAAAAAACTTGTATAAAAAAGTTGTTATTGAGATATTGTTTTTAAATAATAAAAACAATAAGCTCCTATATAAATACAAAAATCTGTTATACAATATTGTTATGTATAAAAGTATTGTATTTAATTTTTAGGTGGAGACTCAAATGAGTGTAGACCCAGTGTTTAGACCTCATTATCAGCATTATGTACGTGAAGCTCGCATCAAGGCCTACGTCCAATTGTTGCGCGCATATCGCTCTCTCAGCCTTGACAATATCGCTAATACTTTCGGTGTGACCCGCGAATTTGTTGAAGAGGAAATTTCATCGTGAGTATTTTTTAAGATTATTTATTTCTAGAGTTAAAATGAATAATCTGAATGCTAATTTGTCGAAAGGTAAGGTTAGTATTTTTTTCTTTCTTAACTTTAGTATTACATGTTCCAGCAAAAGAATTATATTTATTGAATTGTACACTATATTTTGTTAGGTTCACGGCTGCGGGTCGCTTGCAGTGTCGTATAGACGCGGTAGCAGGGTGTGTGGTCACAGGGGCGGGGCGGGGCGCGGATGCTGATCGTTCACAGCTGTATCAAGCCACCATACGTGAAGGCGATTTACTCTTAAACAGAGTTAAGAAACTTGCTAGTGTTATTAACTTTTAACATACACCGTTTATCACACTCAGTGATTTTCTTGAAAGATGACTACTGGAGAAGGAGCTTTAAACAAATTATCAACACTGTTTTGCTTTTGTTACTCTTCAAATTACATTTTCAAACAGTCATCTCAAATCTCAATTTGCTTAACATATTAATTAGGGAATTCTTCTTTATTTGTACTGTATTATGAAAATAAACGTAACATCAACAGTGTAAAGCTTTTGAATTCATAATAATAACCCTTCATTTCAATTTTAGAAAAACTATTGTTCCGAAATTGAAATTATATGAAATGAAATGAAAATCGTTTATTAGCATAGGCACTAAAGGCGTGCTCATCGTTAGACTCTACCGTAATTTCGGAAAGGCGTATGGCGAGAATATCACAAGAAACTCGTGAATATAATATTCGTCGTATAATAATGTTACTACAAGTTTATTTTGTTTAGTTAATAAATAATAGTATTGAAAAACATAAACAGGAATTACGGAAAGGTAAACAAAAACAATGAAGAACTAAAAAAGAATTAATATTATAATTTTTTAAATAATTTGAATACTTTTGGACATTTACATAAACATTTAATAATTTACATTATGATTATTTATACATGACATGACACATCATATTCATGACTAATTTCTACTTAGAACTCCTAATGTCTATTTTCAAGTTGAAAATAAGATTGTAGGTGCTAGAACTAAACCGTAATGCGAGACCTATCGTCTCACAAGCGTTTTATTAATAGTGCATGATTTATAAATAATATGATATACAATAAATACATTATATTCAACTGGCAGGTGTATTAAATACAGTTTACACCACAAATACTGTAAAATTGCAGATTAGGTTCAATTGCAAGGGAAATGCATATAAAGACTAAAATATGTTGTCTCAGTTTGGTTTGCACCTGTCTGGAATAGTAACTTCTAAATATATATAAATTTATAATTCTGATCAATGTCTGTCGTAACGATATGTCAATTTATTCCTAAAGCATTACAATAACTATGACTTCTACTTCTTACTATCTAAGTAGACCTCAAAATGCAATACTTATGTTATATTTAACTTGATATGGATATTTAAGCTTTCACTTTTAGCTTAACCACAAAACTCAATTTCACGTGTGTGTTTAATAATAATATTTGAGTAATAATCAATTTAGCATTGAATACATTATTGGAATGTGGTTAAAGTCAAAATCATGCACATCACACTCGCGCAGTACAATTCAATACAGTACTGAACCAACTTATGCATTAAATATTATACAACTTATTTACAATCAATACATATAATTATTTAGGCATTTAATTAATTTTTGGGATAATTTAGTATTTATTTTGATAAAATGTCAAAGCATAGCAGGCTATATCCGCTCCGGTAATAAATACTTTACTACTTTAAACATAGATAGCATAATGGCGAGTGGCGCCCGGAACGATATAGCCTGTATGCGATATCACAGAGTATGACATTAGAAGGGACTTGCGAACTTGTCCCAATTGCCCCAGGCCCGTACTCATTGCATAAATTACGTTCTTAAAACTAATTTAGGTATATTCGACGTATCGTAACCTAACGCTAAGTAGTGACATGTGTTCGCTATTTACTACAATACTTTACTAGTTCGTAATCATATCAGTCACTTTATTTTACTCTATAAAACTATTAATTTGTTATAGTTCATTTTTGTACACATTTACACAAAACTGATAGATTCGTTGAGATTACCGTGTAGCCTCGGAATAGCGTGTCGACGAATCCAGCGTCGTTAATCACGCGTAGACATAAAGTCGTCAATGGCTCTAGAGCGTGCTTCGAGCACTCGAGTCACATTGTGGAAGTAAGCGCGCTGAGAAAGGTCGGCCGCCTGAGCCGATTGTTACACTGTTAGACCCTCCGTTCTGGCCGGTGGCGGCAAGGAGGCCAAAGGATGATGCTGGGCGGGCGGAGAGGGCTGCGTGGGTGGCGGCAGACCAGGGTGAGGAGGGGAACGGTATTCGTCATCCCGCATTCGAGCTAACTCCCGACCGCGCTCCGCCAGTTCCCGCATAGCCGCTTGTCGCTCGTCACTGCCATCTAGGGACGGTGGTCGCTCCAGAGGTGATGCCGCACCAGGACGTGTACCACCAAATGCACCAAATCCTAATAATCCAGGAAACTTCCCACTGATCCCATTCTGGCCTGCGCTCTGTTGGATCACTGATATTTCATTCAGCTGTAAAAAATACCGGGAATTATTCGTCTTGTTTTGTTAATGATATTGTATTAAAAGGTTCAATGTGTTAAGGGTATTATTACCTTTTGCTGCATGCCGTTTAAGAAAGGCGCAGGTAGATATGGGTAAAACAAATCAGGTCGCCGTAGAAGGTCATGCGGCTCATGTAAGGGACGAGGTGGAAGTTCTAGAGACATTCTGCGCCCGCGCCTTGATGCACCACCAGACCACATGTGAGTTCCCATGTGTACCTGAAGGAAAATATTAGTACTATTAACATATTCATTTCATTCAGATTTACATACTAGGTTTATTATTAAAAGGATTATTGTTATAAAATACAAACCTTTAAGTTGCCCTTTGTAGTGAAAGCCTTTTGACAGACAGCACATCTGAAAGGCTTATCTCCGGTATGCGTTCGCATGTGGATTTGTAATGCTGATGACGATGAAAAGTTCTTGCGACATACTCCACATAAATGTTTTGAAGAAGTCGGGGGAGGTGCGTGTGTTGGAGGTGGGGCAACTGTAAATTTAATATTAGTAATATAATATAGAATATACATTATTTTTAAACTAGTTTTATTATTTTCGACTTACCCGATGGACGTTTAGGTAAAGGCGGCATGTCAAGTGGTGACGGATGGTTCATGGGCGGCGGCGCGTGAATGGGTGGAGATCGTTTTAAGTCTAGCTTCTCTGGCGAAGATCGTCGTTCCGGACTGAGCTCGCGAGGTTCGTCTACCGAGGATATCGGAGTTAAAGGTCCATTACCACTTTTTTCGAAGGTCGGTGGCATGTCTCGGATCTTATGAGTCAGCATGTGTTGCTTCATGTTACCCTGTTAAATTAAAGCGAAATTCTATCATAATGACCTGGAGCACCTAAATTGAGGTTGGGATACCCTTCCATCTTTTTAACCAAACTCTCAATAAAGGCCCTGCATAAATGTGTAAAAGCATCTGTGCCCTAAAAGCGTTAATAATTATAGTATAAAAGCAATGTTGAGTTTTGTTCGCGCGGATGTAGCTCGTTCATACCGGGTAGACGAAGGCATTCCAGAGGTCCAAAGCAGTGGCGTGCGGCGGCCGTGAGAAGCGCACGCGTCTGCCGCACCGGCAGCCGCCGCCACTGCTCTGTGAAACGACAAACATATACCTATTAGTTAATGCACATTAAATCAAAATTAAAGCTTTAAGTATATTTACACAATAATTAATTATAATAATACACATTCATTTTAGTTACACATAATCCTAGTTATAATTCTACTTCATACTAGTAGTAGACGCAGCATAATCTAAATTAATCTTATAAAAATGGAATATAGTATTTTAAATACTCAAAAAATTATTCATCGATTAAAATTTTATATATGACCGAATATAGGCATAAATTTTCTTTATTTTTACTTTATACCTGGATACCAATCTGCAGAATAACAAAATGATTTTCCAGCTAAGATTGAAATAACGGATAAATAGTTAGGCGCGCGTGAACTTTCATCGGCAACACAGGTGTCGGCTACGCTTATTGTAATTTCAAATGTGGTTACTACCACTCGATAAGGCTAAACTTACTGCTTCCTATTTGTGAAACTTCTATTATTTTATATCTATAATCTTATTAGATATATAGAATTCTAACAATGAGAGTTAAAAATGAAATAATATAATATTGTTCGAAATGAATTTTCATGTATCAATCTAATAAGAAAAGCACAAGACTAAGATTCCGTGACAGGCCACCACCTACTAAATGAGCGGTATTTGTGACAAGTTGAATTATAGAACCATTTAGCTAAATATAATGGCAAGAATCAATTTAAATATTAATGAATGTCTTAATAAGTGTGTGGGTACAATCTTTACTAAAAGTGGCGCTTGTCATAAATAATGTACATTTATTAATAAGAACATTAAATACTTATGGTATTTTCAAAAAATACGAAAAAATGTTACATTGTCACACATAAATAATCTTTTTATGACGAGGAGCGTAAGTAAAACCTCAAGGATTTATAAGCAATAAATATTTTACGGCATGAATTAATATTCCGAACGTTTTCTGTGACGTTGTTTTTATGAGTTATCATTTTGTGGCGCGCCAGATACTCCGGCGCATGTCGTCGTGTGCGCATAATTTAAAACATATTTAACCGAACAAGGAATAAGTCAGCGACACTACAATAACATCAATATATAATTAGTAAATCGTTTAATAAATAGACATATTTATTATCATATATATTACGATATTTATTAAGGGTTTAAAATATGTTCAACCCCGAGTATTTATTAAATTAGCTTTAAGTGAATAAAAGTTAAATAAAATCATTTATTTTCGTAGTGGTAACCGAAGTGTCTGTTTACAATTCAATAGTGACAATAACAGTAGCTTTGATTAAATCAGAACAAACGAGCCTACAAGTTTATAGACTGTCGCGTCGTCCAATTATTGTACTCAAGTCGGGAGCTCTCTCACTACCAAAGTTAATGCGAACTAGCGAAGGCGTCGACTTGCAACTTGTAATTACTGCTTGCAAAATTAATGCACTGAGACGTGGATGAAATGAAACCGAGTGCAGTTCGCTGCAGTCTCGAACAAGTTGGCTTGTCAATTTCTTGAACAAACTTTACAATACGCTTTGCCCGGCGAACGTGAATTATACAAGAAGGATGTAACATTCTAGAGTTTGCAGCTAGTTTCATTCATTCTATGTATTACCAGTTGTCACATTTGTTTGGTTATATTTCAAAGTAAAATTTATACCTATACACCTAACCTATATAGACTTAATTTAAAAATAACATTTTTTATAGCAACTAACAACGTTTGGAAAGAGTCCAATTTCGTTCATATCAGATATTTGTATTATTTTAATTTGGTGTTCTTAATTACACTATTATACTATACACTCAAGTGCGTATGGACGCATGTACATGTACCCAAGTATTAAATGTATGTAAACTCACCTTGGTAGAAAATCCTCTATCACAGACGGTGCATTTAAATGGTCTTTCTTTAGTGTGGCTTCTATAGTGGATTTCGAGGGCCGAGTTACAAGCGAAAGTCTTGTAGCAGATGTTGCAGGTAGTATTTCCGCGCACTGTGTAAAATATATTCTTGGTTAGAACACAAATACACGGTTTACTCTTCTGGAAGACGGAACGCGCGACGACATTTTATTTTTGTCAATTGTTTATGAACTTGATGAGGCAATGCTGGTAATCTCATTGTATTATTTTTCTTTATTCTTCATGTTGGTACGTCGGGCGCCCCGTCCTCTGTTTTAGTGGGATGGTGGAATTTATATGAATAAGGAAATGGACGTGCGGGCGACCGGGGCGGACGGAAAAGCGAGTGAATATCCCGCAATCGCATACCTGCGGGAGGGAAAGCGAGACCCAGCGGGCTGAATGGCGATCCACCGAGAGCTCCAAGTGCCGCGAGCGGTGCGGGTGGCGACGGCAGCGGTGAGTGCGGCGGCAGCCTCGGCGGCGTGGACAGCGCCGGTGACGGTGGTGTTGCTCTCGCACTGCGCCCACTCTCCGAACCTGTCGCCGATGGGAGGGAAGCCGTTGTGGTGATGGTTTTTACTTCGCTCTCGGATACCGAGGCGGAGACGGAGAGCGGCGAAGTTCGACGAGTTTTCATATTCGAATCGTCGTCGAACTCCCTAATTGCGGGATCACGCATGTCCCGGCCGCTCTCATCGTCGATCTCACGGGAGTCCGCCCGTCGGTCACCGGGAGTTATGGTTTTGGAAAAATTAGGTGGAATAGGTCGGCACAACCGAAAATCGATAATATGGGAAGATGTATCGTTATTCATCTGTGAAAAATTATCAATTTCAGCAGCTCGAATTTGATTAAATGATAGATCCGGTTGCTCGCCAGTATGTAAGCGTATATGTTGATGCAATACAGAAACGTCGGCAAATTTTTTATGACACACGGGACATTGATGTAACATTTGGGTAGGTGGTTTAAATCGATGTACTCCCATATGGGTTTTAAGATTACCTTTGGTTGTAAAGGCTCGACCGCACAGTTTACACCTAAACGGTCGTTCACCTGTATGAGTACGATAATGCATTTGAAGTGCACTTTTGCAAGAAAGGACTCTATGACATACTATACATTCATTCGGATCTGAAACTTTATTATCTATGTTATCGACTAATTGTTGTAATTTACTAGTTTCAGAAGTTTTTGAAATCTCGATTAGGCTTTCCCATGAATTGTCATTGCTTCCTGGGCGTGGTAATAAAGAATTATAAAAAAGGGGATCTCGAGATAGATCTACATCGACATATCCCTGTGGATTATTATAGAAAGGAGTGTGGCTGCCGGAAGAGGTACTGCTCGGAGGAGAATTTGGAAACATTGGATATAAAGAATAAGGTCGTAGCCCCGTAGTCATAGAAATTGGTCCAGATATCGATGAATTCTTACTTGAAAGGTTTTCCGGCTGATCAGGATCAGGCTTCATCAGTGGACTTTCTCTGCCAATTTGGTCTTCATTACTGTATTTAGAATCCATACTGCAATCGTCATACGGTGAGGTTGACGGATATCTATCTTGTTCTAAATCAGGTGCAATGTCGTGGTCATCAGGTTCACGTTTCGGAGACACACGATCTGATTCATCAAAACTGGAGTCTCTTTGATGGTCTTCATCATGTGGTTCAGATTTAAAAACATCTGATCGCGTTGGACTAGGTACTGAAGGTTTGCTGAGATCTGCTGGCACATCTTGCTCTTCTCTCATAGCGAACATCGGGTGCGGTGGTAATGGCTTATCACCAAGAGGCCGTGGCGGTAATAAATCATGATGAGGTGGCCTGTATAATGGCAAGCCAGGCGGGAAAGGTGCAGGAGCACCTGGTGGAAATTGTAATGGATGAGGTGGCATACCCGGAATTGGACCTGGTGAAAGTTGTGCCAATAATGGAGGATGGTATTTATCCAAATGTTCTGGTATCGGATTTGGATTCATTTTGACATGCGGAAATTTCGCAGTATGTCTTTGAAAATGAACTTTAAGGTTTCCTTTGGTGGTAAATCGGGATCCACACACATTGCATTTAAAAGGTCGTTCACCTGTATGTGACCGTATGTGGATTTGTAGTGCTGAGTCGCTCCCAAAAACTTTTCCACAGTAGCGGCATCGATGTTTGAAAAACGGCTCGTTTCTCCCTCCAGACTTTCCATCGTAGGGTGACATCTTTCCAGACTTTCTAAAGGCGAGTTCATCCGCAAGATTATTTGCTAGAAGTCCTTGAGAAGCATTGTCTAAAACTTCTTGTGCACGTTTTTGTAGCATTTCTAATGTATTTGGTTCGTTGAGAGATGGCGGAGGATCATTATTTGTAATGATTGAAGACGCTAACGATGACGATATGGAGCTATAGGGTGGATGGGACATCATAGGAGGGGAAGATGTCTGAATTTTAGGAATAGTTAGTGGTTCGGGCTTGGGATTAAGATGTGAGTGAGTGGAGGGTATATTTTGGGTGACAGGGGTGATTGGTGCGGCAGGAGTTGACTCTCGTATTGGACGTGGCGGCGACGGTGATCGGACGGGAGGCGCCTGGACGTGTGTTTCCGTTTCACTCGATGGTGGTGGCGAACTCGCCATAGGTTCGTCATCTTTTCGTCTTGTTAATGACAATTGATTTTGTAACTGTCTTATTAATTGCAGTTGAAATACTTGTTGATGTTGAAGAGTAAATAATGTACTTTGCAGGACAGCTAATTCATGTAATGCAGTTTCGTTATCGGCATTATTAGCCATCGCCGTGGCTGCAAATTGTGCAACTGCTACTTTGGTATTCTGTAAAGCCTCCAATGTAACGTGACCGGCTACAGGGAATGGGAGACCCACGGGTGGAAGATCAGCCTCAGGCACTTCTGCTTCTCCGTCTTCAAGGCTATTGTTGTTATTTTCGGCATCTTGTCGATGCCTTCGAATGTGTTCCATTCTTTTGTTTGGTTCATCCATTTCTTCATCGCCTGACACCACCATCTCTTCGGGATCAGAGTGCATTCTCTCCTCGCCCATTTGTAATGCTTTTTCATCGCATATCCGTTTGTGGTGTAAGAAGTCATGAAGGTTTTCAAATTGTTCTTGGCATCGGGGACACATATGTGGTTCTGGTCGATCTCTCGTGTCATCACACATGAGATGGCCTCCATCTTCTTCAGAACACGACCCCGAACTTTCACCTACAACAAAGAAAAAGATTTTAAATTTTATTAGAATGTTTTTTAACTTAACTCTAACAATAATTAATATTTCACAGATAATTATAAAGTAAGCATCCGACAAATCAATACTATGTCTGCACTATTCAAAACACTTAACCACTATCTTAACCCTCATTCATGGAATAACTTGTACGTTATAAAATATTTTTTTATTAAAGTTTTTTTATTAAGTAGGTACTTAATGAAAGGTTTATTAAGAATAAATTTGTAAGCATTGATAGATTTCACGTTTAAAAAAGTTTTCAATGGACAGTTTTTCAAGTATTATGTTCAATTATTTCAATTATCGAAATTATTTTTAACCTATAGTCAAATAGTTTTAATGGTAAGTATTTAAATGTAATTGAAACCTAAATGGGATAGTAGAAGACAGAAGTGGTATAATGCAATAATAAAAGTGTTATTATTATTTGTATAATTGAACTTTTGCAAATATTAAGAACAAGGGGGGCTCGGACGAAAATACGGACGTTTCCTACTTACACTTACGTAACCATTCACGAAATTACGGATTTGACAGCGACGTCACGACGGATGAGCCACACAATGCTTATTTTATGGACATTAGACAGGACTTCTTACGGGCTTATGTGTCAAAATTCACTTAAACTATAGACGTGACGGCCGTATTACGAAACTTCGGATATGCCTAAGTAGCCCCCAAGGCACGGATCAACTAAGACGTAGTAGCAGGAAAATATACGGATCAATATTACGTAGATAATTTTCTAAACATTTTTTAAAATCAGTCAACATTTAAAAAATTATATTAAATAAAAATATTTATAGATTTTATGTGCCTACATAAATTAATATATGTTATAAAATTATTATTAGTTGATATATAGTTGTGTAAATAGAGGAACATAGCTTTACAGCCAGTTTACGCTACCCGATAACAGATGTCGCTCAACAATTTTTTAAGCAAGCTGGAACAAAAAGGGCTTCATTTATACATGATTTATGCATTTCTTAGAGCAATGAAATACTATAGCGTTTATTATGCAAAATTTTTTTAGAATTGTTTAAAAAAGTATTGTTTACCTAATATATAGTAATAATTCTAAAATGTACACATATTTTAAATGATATACATGGTAGTGATGTTTCACAGACCTTATTTAAGTAATTTAATAAATTTTGACGTCGTTATTGCGTCTAGTATCGTGGCCGCGGCAAATGTAGAGTAAAGCTTTTGAAACATCAGATTAAGATATTTAAAATAGAAAACGATAATAAGCATATAGCCTTCCAAATTAATATTTATAATCGATCAATATAATGTCTTTTTTGAAAGTTTATTTTATTTACAAACTAATGTGTAATTGCAATATTTTGTATATGATAACAAAAAAAATATTACTTTCTTCCTGCTTTAAAAATAGCCTAAGAAAACAACACTTTTTCTTTTCTATTTGTCAAAAATTCTGAGAATAACATTTGGTTAAATTGCGCCTTGTCGGCAAATAAGTGACTATTCATAGTCCATATTCAACATTAAGGATTAAATATCTCATTTCGCTCATAATATCTATATTTAAATAGTAATATTTGTTGCAAGGAAGGATTAGTCGGGGTGTTTGTATCCCAGTTTGACAGAAAAATGTTTAAACGCACCGGCAACACAAAGCACTAGGAGCGCTTGTGGTGTACAGTTTAAACGCTTACCGCCGCCGCACCGTCCTCTGTATTACGCGGAAACATAAAAAAAAATCTAAGTGTTAGTCCGAACAATTGTACCGGCAACTTAAAATACAATGCCTCTACATTGTTATGCTTGCGTCCCGTACACGCGCTGTTTGTGAAATGCGAATTAAACTTATTGGAAATATTCGACAATTTATTTATATAATATATTTTTAGTACATTTTGATGTCTAAGGTTAGTCATAAAAATAACATGATTTAACAAATTGAAAAGACTTTATGCGGGATTTATTTGGATATTATTTTCAGATTATTATTTTAATTGATTAACACTGCCTCCTTGCAATTATGATGGTTAGAAAGCTATTGAAACGTTTGATTACGTTAATTAATATAAACCACAAAATATTTTATATCATTTATTAATTTTAGATTGTGCATATTACAATGATAATAAAGCTTTATTGGAGAAAAACACTAATATTACAGTTGCGAGTAATTTATTCAGTTCCGATTTACATACACACACTCATAAATCAATATAAACTAACAGTCAGATTTGTAAAAAGAAAATAGACTGATTAATATTTTCAATGGGATAGTGAGAGAGTATCTTAAATTATAGAATATATCAATATACATTTAAAAATTAGAAAAACTTCATTCAAGTATTTTTGATAAGTTACACAATAAGTATTTTAATATATTTGTGTTTAGATTCAAACTTAATTGGATTTTCAGTATTTAGTCTTTTATGTTATTGCTTAAATTAGCCTGTTATATTATTAATTTAAAGTTATAATGTCTGAATAGTTAATTATGATTACAATTCAATTTGGTAAATGGAAGTAAAAACTAAACTTAGTTCATTACCCAAATCAAACCAAATCTGACCTAAGTGTGATATTTATTTCGGGCCTGGGTGTTGTATATGTATTTATTTAAAAAAATACATTATATGCGATTCAGAATGCTTTATGAAAATCTCGAATTCCAGGTAGATGAGCTAACTCTATAAATTTAACTAAATATAATAAAATTTACGTTGCTAGGTTACTTACCATCTAATAGTAAGAGTTCCTTTAATTACTTTTATTTTGATTATTCAAATTGGACATTTCGAAAGCATTGCAGCCATCGTCGTCGCGAAGAGGCAACAATGCAACATTCGTTTATAATACGAAAATCTATGTGTGCGATGTCGTTGATGCACTGCTTGTGGATTATAATCTATTTACCAATATATAACGAATTATTTTAACATGTTATAACGTTTTTCTTAATATTATTAAATATTAATTTAAGATCAAAATCATAAGATCTATAAAAGTTTTTTTTTTGTGAAAACAAATTGATTGATTGAACGATAGCTTATTAATTAGATGTTAAATATTGAATATCAATTTAAGTATAAAATATTTCATACATAAGATATTTTTAAACAGTATTATGTGTTTGAAGTTGATTTTATTATGATATTATTCATCTGTCAAGGTAATGAACGCATTAGAAACATTCCCATTTGGGCTATTCAAACCGGTCCATGGGCGAGTTTCAAAAATTTATTATTGGAGAAACGTTGATATACATATTATACATATTTCGTATATCGTATATTCGAATATGAATAGGTTATTCGAATATTATGAGTTAATGTAGCTTTCGATTCTTTTATAGACGGTTATAAAAAGACACGAAAACTTGCGGTCTCTATAATAAAATTTGACAGCCAGTCAAATACTTTTAAATTTAATTCTATTAACAAATTGATGCTTAGATATTTACATAAGTACGACATACTACTCCATATTCATAGTTTGAGAATATAATTCGTATTTATGTATATTATTCAATAAAAAAAAATTAAAAATTACTATGTTAACATTAGACGAAGAAATTGTTACACTTGTGTTTTAATTTCTATTATATAATTTTGTATTCGTTATAAGAGAGATAGAGTGCGATTACCTATCTGTGTATTATCAGGTCCAGCCCATGCTTGGTGCCCACTTTTATCAACAAATCCCACGTGTTCTTACTTGATTAAAAATGTCCTTAGATCAAATAATTACATAGAACTATAGTGTTTCTAAAACGTTATTTAAAAAAAACGATTACTTAAATTATCTACCTGTTAAACAATGTTAAAAATAAATTTATGAGTTTTTATGAATATTTTAAATTAAGTTTAATAATATCAATTTTGTTAGAATAGTGTGAATGGTACGTTTAATTTCAATACTAAGGATTTAATAAGAACTAATGTGTCTAACTAATTTAAAAAGAATCTACCATGAACTCAGGAAATTAATTTCTGAATAAATATATTTATAAATAGCAGCACTTGTAGGTAATTTAGCAAGGCAAGTGCAACTCATTTTTAATAATTAACAATATTAAACACTGTGAAGTTAATGTATTTAATACATCAAAGCAGCACATAATTAAGAGGAACCATTTCATCACTCAATCTGTTTAAAAACTAAAATTTGGTCATCGATTTTTATTTAAAAACAATACATTTTTTATGTCATTTAATATTTTATATTTATATTTAAATTAGATAAACGTGATATTATTTTTCGATTTAAAAAGTTTAAATGAATTTATAAAATTTATTATCAACTTGTTCGTTACCTTTTAAGTGTTTTTAGTAACACTAAGCATCACTGAGATTTTGAACAACTTTATCCACTTGGTTTCGAGTGTTCCGACTCATAACGTATATTTATTAAAAACTTACCAAATTTTATGGATGTTTTTACAACCGACACAAATTTTGTTCACATTTATATAACGCATTTTCAAATTATAACATTAAACTATATTACATTTATGAGATAAGTCGTAGTTAGCTCTAAACATTACGAGAAAATTCACTTCACAATTTACTCACCACGCCGCGGGCGATTTTTATTGCTCACTTTGTCGTGGATGCTGTACTTTATCGTTGCTAATTGAATCATAGTTGTTATCGTTTTATAACAGACTTATCCTATGATTTCATCGTTTTCTTTCGCATGTAAGTATTCACAAATCCTTAAGGACAGTACCGATGGAAACTCGCCGAACGCAGGCTGGCTTGACACGGGGCATGGTGGTCAGGGCCGGATCATCACAGTGACCTCTGGTGCCGCTCAGGGACGATGTGCACTGGCGAGTTCACTCGCGGTCGCGACACGGGTTTGATACAACAGGCACTCGGGGCGATACGGGTAGCGACGAGCGCGTCTCTCGCCATCTGAAGCGCGACTGAGTACGAGGCCGGCGGCGCGGCGGGCGGCGGCTAACGCGCGCGCGCACCAGGTACCCGGTTATGACAGGGAGGCGGGGCCGCCCCAACTCATAAATCAAACTTCGCCCATTCGTACGCGCTGCTTGGGCCCCCACCTCCATATTCCATATTCGGGGCGGGGCATATTTTCATAATCATAACGCCTCATATTCATAAGTGCATGTAGTTTACTAAGACTTAACTTTAGGTTTAAGTTTGCCGATAACGGCCAGCAGATGGCGACACTTGTCACTCCCAATATATCTTAAACCAACGAGTTGTGATTGTGTTACAACTTACAACAGGTGAGAGAATATTTTATAAACATTGTTTATTTACCTAAAACGGCGAATTGGATTTTCTTGTCAATTGACGTAAGGATGTTTTTGCAATTTTTAACTGACAATGTTTATTTGCCTACGTGGCAGGGGTAGACACAGTAACATTGACCTATTTATTACATAACTCACTTAACCCGTGCAATATGAATAGTCTCAGCCACAAAAACTCAAGAGAACTTCCTTTTTATTGCATAAACCTAAAAAATATGTGGGAAGGTTAACAAGCTTTGAAGAGATGTTGAGTTGAACTAATTTAATACATTGTATGGTTAAAATTAAACTTTAAAGATTATTCGTAAAAAGTGATGACTAAGCATGGTCGGTGGAGCGATTCGGTAGCAGGCATGTCATTGCCATTGTGTGTTCAAATTAAACATATTTTATTACTATCTCTAACGTAAGAGATTCAAAGTGGAGATACGTAACTTATTAAGTTTTTGTTACACTTTTTAATAGTTTGTTGAACACTCTTGGTGGTCAACTAGTAGTTTAGATATATTTCTATGAAAAATGCAAATAAAAAAAAATATATTTATTATTAGTACAGCATTAATTACATCTTAACCACACAAAGAAGTACAAAACAATGCATGTAGGAAACAATAAGTACATACGTACTTAGATGAAAGCATACAAACAAAAGAAAATTCTAGAAAACATTCAATAATACAAAAAAAAAACAACAAATACTTATACATATACATACAATAACAATTATCGAATTATTTATGTACTTTTTTAAGTAATATTTCAAATTAGTTTTTAAGTAGAAGAAAATAGATATTTAATAAATATAATTTTATCAGATATACATGCAATGTAAGAAGCCACATGTATTGAATGATGACCGAATGAAGTGCCAACTCGAACGCCCTCTAGCGATTTGCTGGTGAATTATTTATACAAGCAATCGTGCAGATATCTATAAATGAATGTAAGTAGTTAAAATATGTAGACTAATTGTAAGTATCTATAATAGCTAGACACAACCGGTTTCTCCTGTATACCGCAACTAACCAAAGTCACTAAGATGATTAAACTTAAGTAAACTTAATTAATTATCAACAGTCCATTGAAGTTTTTTATTATAAAATGTGACTTTTATTTAATATTCATGAAGTCTTAGTACCGGTTGTGAGGTTGAGCGGTGTGGAGTCAAAATGGTTGAATTGGATAGCCAATCACAATAATACCTGTTTCACAAATTAAGGGCCAGTAACTCGATTCCCACTTAAGCATGGTGGTGCCCAACTAAAATTGTATGCAGAAAGCACATAAGTTGTGCTCTGTAAAATAAACTAATCCGAAACCATCTTATGTAACTTAAAATATTTTAAAAAAGTGTTTTGATATACTTTTTGAGTCATAAGTTGTTGTTTTAAAATTAAGGAAGGTTTGAACTACCGGCCCTTCATAATTATAGGTATAGTACATTTACTTAAGAGCAGCTGTCTTTAAATTTTAAACTTAAATAAACAATAATCAGCGGGTTTAATTACTTTGATTTCTTTTTGTTTATAATTTATATCGCGTACTTATATTATAAACTACTTTTATGTAAAAATTAACTTTTCTCATTTATTTTGCTTACATAGGTATATATAATAGCTACCAATTTAATTCCATTCAAAACACTATTACAAAACTTACTATTGAAACTTAACTTGAATATACTCTGAAGGAAATAAATTTAAAATAATAAATCTCATAACAAAACTGAAAACTATTGAAATAGCTTTGCCTGAAACGAACTAAAACAAACGAAAGTCTATTGAAAGTAACAATTCAATAATTTAGAGTCATTAAGTTTAATATTCTAGAGAAGACGAAACAACATTGTTTGTTTATCTAATTAGCATGCCTAGAGAACTAATCCGATTTACTCAGTTAGGTACTAAGGTAAAAGGCCCAGTTTCTGACACTTTAAGAGTGATTCTAAGATTATCATAGGATAACTTATAAAAAATTTAATGTGAATCACTAATGTTTTATTTTAAAAATAAGTTGGCGATTTCTTGAACAGATTATATGCGTTAAATAATTTTTTAAACCAAATTAATAATAGAAATTAATATTTTAAAAATTAATGTTTAGAGACCCAGTTTCTGACACTTAAAATTTATTTAGTTGTAGTTTCTGACACTAACATCGGCCTAGTTTTTGACACTCATTTGAAAATTATTTTTTAGGTTACATAAGTACTATCAAGTTCCAATTTGTAATAATAAAAAATAATTTATCATTAATTATTATATATTATAAATAAAACATTAATATTTTAACACTATTAATTAAAATAAAATAATATTAATAATAATAAAAGAATTTTATCATCAATGAAAATTATTATTCAATTAAAAACAAATTATTACAGTAGTAATTATTTCAAAAATTAACAAAAGTGACATTTTGTCCACACTTGATATTTTTGTATTAAAATTATTTTTTTACAATAAATGATATTTTATTTACTCTACAAAATATTCAACATTAATTAATTACTGTAATTAAAGAAAATTATAAGACAAAGAATCACTATAAACCTAAATAAATATTTTTACATTTTATGGAGATGTCAACTGTTCGGTGAAGGGCAGCCGCGAGCTGGAGTCCTTTCTTAATCTGGCGCCAATTTGGCCCACACCGCGCATCAGCGCAGCCCGTTTTGCGCGCGAACTGCAAATCTAGTTGGTCGCGCCTGCACTAAAAATCGAGTTGGCCGCGCCTTATGAGTGTCAATAACTGCAACATGCCAACAAAATTGAGCCTAGTTATTGACACTCATATTTTAATAATAAAATATTGTTTTTAATGATATTTTAATATTTTATAGCGAAGAAAAGGTTATTATTAATCATACAATATATAATTTATAATATTTTTATACTTACATGACTGTTAAAACGCGTATTCAATATACGGACACTCTTACGTCAATAACTTAGACTACAACTGAAAAATCGCTTCCACTGTCACTTAGGGCCTTAAATATTTTTTTTTTGTATAAAGTTGTTTTTTTTATAACTATTGCTATTATAAAATCAGTACTTAATTAAATTATTTTACTTTTGAAAAAATTAATTAACTTATATAAGAAATAATTTTTCTTTAAATTGAAATTAAAGTGAAAAGTGTCAGAAACTGGGTCAGTGTCAATAACTGGGCCTTTTACCCTAGTGTTTTCTGTAAATATTATATTTTATTCAATTTTTTTTTATTAAAATTTATTTTATTAATATATTCAACTCTACTTCATGACTTTCGCATATATTTCCTTCAACGTGGCTTCTCTAGTCATATTAAACACAATGTTTATAATTATTCAATTAACATGTACTATCTACCCTTTCTGCCTATCTCTATTACTCTAAGAAGAATACTTTTTATTTATAAATAAAATAGAATAAAATTAATGCGAATTCCTACACTTCAAGCTTACTTATAGTTCCTATTAATAAAATGATTGCTACCGTAAAGGAATACTTTAATCGTAGCTTTAAGACCGCGGTATAATGACAATATCATTTGTCGTCCTAAGTACTATAAATAGATTTAATTACCATTATTTCATGCGTCTCTACAAGCATTTGGGGATTAATTTATTATAATTTTGTGTTTCTTTAACACGGAGTAGGGAATTTAAATAATGTCTGAATAAACGTAATCGCGAGTAAGCGAACATGATTAAACTAATTTAAAAGATTTTATGCGGTTTACTATCGCGAGACGCGGCTATGTTTACTTTACAAACCGTTCAAAATGTGAAATGAAACGCGATAGTAAACCGCATAAAGGATTTTAAAATAAATTAATTAAATATGTTTAGTGAAAATAAAAATATTGTTTTCAAATGCATAAATTGTTAGAGATGAACATAGACATTACAGATAGGTTCAAAGAGGCTAATATTAATAGGGGCCTTTATTCTGTGGGGTTGGCTATTTATTATGTATGTAGTCGTCAATGTGTATCGGGCCGAGTGAGGCAGCCGTTAACCAGTGTTATTCCAGATCCATCAACGCGGCTGTTAACCAAAAATAGCAGACGTAACACAAGTCACATTCAATTTAAATACACAAATTTTTGAAAACGTCTGTTTATTTAAGTTAAAGCACGCGTCACGATCTCTATATTGCCTCCCGTTTAGAAAGGTAACGACCACGGAGCTTTGCTTAGAAAAATAATTTTACATGTAATAAAATTTTAGTTCTTCTCGGTAATTTTGTGAGTTATGTTAATGGTGTAGAAATTTGATCTCGATGTTGTGGAAAGACTTATAATGGACCAGTTCTATATGCAAACATAAGATATTAACACAAATTTTGATACATTGGCTAAAATTGTTTTGATGTAAACTTTATATGCCGAAGTGGTGAGTCGTGAAACAAAATAATATAAAAACATATACCCCTCTCGATTTGATTAGCCTTCAGCCAGTAACTGAACCTTCCCAGAGGGTGAAATTTAAATTGAACGTCAAATTTATTATGGCGCTGGCAGAAATGGCCGGTGAACTGTCGGACTAAAGCGACTGCGGGGCGCGCGGGTTGTGAGGCGCGGACGCGTTCATAAATTTGAATATGGAAGTGAGTTCTAATGGCGTCGCTGTTTATTTTTACTGCACCCCCAGAGCAGAGTATGCCCGAATGCGACACCGAATTTATTTCCATGCATTTTAATATCTCCCTCTGAATAGCTATTGCCATTTTCGCGCGGTTTTATTGCGACTGTATCTATATGACTATATATTTGTTTCTTGTTTTGTTAGACTGGCATTTATACTGGTTCACTCGCACATCGATGATATGGAGTGAGTTGGACGTATCACGAGATACGACATTTCACGTTTCGTAACTCGTGGAACATGAAATGTTGATTATACTTCTTCTGATGATAATTATGTAAATTTTTGCTTTTATGAAAGTACATTTGTATTGTAAGGTATGATATTTGAGTTTCGGAACGTCGATATTAAGTTATTATGATTCGACATTGATTGAAGGGACCTTCGGCAAACCCACGCGAAAGTATTTTTGCTTTTACACAACACGCACTTGTATCATCTCTGGCAATTACTTAACTGTATTCTTGTATTTTAAGCACTTAATCATCATTATAAAATATGACATAAATGGGGCATATATTAAACATTCTGGAGCTGAATAGATTAAACGTTGTCAAATAAGCAGGTTGACATTTTACCATTTAAATTTTGAATTATAAGAAAAATATGGAAAGAAAATAATAGTATTCGATACTTCATAAGTATCTAAACGTGTCGTAGTCATGTATGTCGTAGTAGCGAGGTGAGAGGGTTTGTTGGCGAAGTTAAAAAATAAATCTTTGCTAGCCGCAGAGCGGGTGCCGCTCTCGTGAAATATAAAAGTGTCCGGGGGCACTTAGCGGCCGGACGCTCATATTTTGTTATTTTATTTATATTAAAAGTAATGGTTTGCGGCGTGGCATTATGCTCTAGACAGTTTTTGCACATTTTTCTCTTCTCTTTAGGTCGTATTTTTTCACTTAAATGACATGACTACGTGACCTCTCTGATGCTGGTTTATGGTTTCCCCTATGATGTTCGTAAAATAGTAATTTCACTAAAAGGCTTTTATTTTGTTACAAATGTGAAATGTAATATAACATTAAGGCAAATGTGAAAATGTAAATTCAATTTATACTTAATAATAGTTTGTGATGTAAGCGCATGTTGAACACTAACATGGATGGCCATTGCTGGGGTACAATCACAATAGTAAGTACAATAATAACAGGTAGCACATAGACAAGTAACAATTTAATTGGATTCGAGATTATACAATGTAGAAAATCGAAAATTAATTGAATTTACCCTAAATGCTACTAGCATTATACATGTTATGTACTTTTTTGTAATAATTGCAACTATTATTTAATATTTAAACCCAAATTTACCTAGCATAGTTTTATGCTATCATAAACTAGAAATACAGACATCTTCACTATAATGTAATGTAAGAAAACGATGCAACCGGAGTGCACTGAAAGTGACCAAATGTTGTTTGGCTACATACATTCTATTGTCTTAGTGTTAGGACCGAATTCCGAATGCAGTTTGGTTCGTAGTCGAATGTGGGTTAGTGGCAATCTGCACAAGCAAAGTCTCGAGAGCTTGTCGCCATGGTGTATACATGCGACAGGTGCCGAGCGCGGGAGAGCAAACCTTGCGGCCACGTAACAGGGCGCGCGTTGGCGTGCGGCAATGGGTTCCGATGACGTTACAGTTTCGGTGTGGGCCGGCGGCGTCGCTGTTCCGGGGAGGCACTATCTCGGCTGCAACGGGTGGACTGGCCACCCCCTCGTAAATAACGCGCGCTGGCGAGCCGGCGAAGCACCCGTGCCAGATTCTACAGCTAGAAACAGTTAAACGCTCATAATTTCGCGCTGGTTAAGCTTATCTTTGTCTTCTATACGAATATTCGCATTGCCGTCTCCCTCGTTCGTATTCGAGGACATAT
This sequence comes from Tineola bisselliella, assembly GCA_028551675.1. Lineage (NCBI taxonomy): Eukaryota > Metazoa > Arthropoda > Insecta > Lepidoptera > Tineidae > Tineola > Tineola bisselliella. Next base: position 44,008 of record JAPWLS010002204.1, read on the forward strand.
TTTGTTTTATTTGTTGCAATGTGCAATGTTCTGCCGCGCTTCGAGCCAAAGTTATAATTGTTGTTCGACATTCCATTGCAGTACTTCCATTTTAACTGCAAACTGTTCACAATGTAGCTATACTATTAATATAAGATATAATTACCTCTAAGCAATCTAAAACTCCAATTTTATAAAATATATGTAAACTATTTACACAAAATTAAGATATTATTTACATCACGTATTTCTATTAATACCAAACGCTCACCGTTAATCTACCGCAATAATCTACCAACTATGTAGTAACTAATAGTGTTGTATTAGGCATTAGGAAATGAGTCTGGTACGATATATCGCGCTTATCGTTGTACATGTTTGTATGCATATAGCGTGGAGAAGCGTAGCAGTAAGCTAGTATCATCCCGCCTTATCGCGGTGGGTGCGGGGTTTCATAATAATTTTCATACGCGCGCCGGGTGGAAGCGGGCGATGCTAGTGGCGGGTGAATGTCGGATTTGCGGCGCATACTTTTATAAGCACTTTCCACCCTTACCCCCGAGGATTTACCCGCTCGTTGTCACCCTCGCGTGCATGACTTCAATCTCTGCAACACTTTATGTGTTGCTGAAAGCGGCTGGAGTGTTCATAGTCATATCTCTAACTACTTATAAGAAATATGTTATTTAGAATATGTATAAAATAAAAATTGGATTTTATACTTTATAATAACCTACATTAACTCCAGGTAATCTAAATATATTTGGTGTCGGTTCCAACAAAAAAAGAAAAATTTGATGCTGTGACTAAAAGAAATCTTTTCTCACATAAAAAGGAAAACAATGAGTAGAATTATGCAGTAAGACCCCACAATACAAGCACACAATACGAGATTAGCCAATTTGCTAAAATGGATATAATAAATGACAGGAGTAATAGAGGCACTTGAGTAGAGCATTAATAGAGCGTTGTAGGCTGCGGTGGGCGCGAGGCATGAGGCGAGGCAGGACTAACGAGCGTTTTTATCCAGGGAAGGAGGATGATGGATGGATGTACTTCCGGCCGCGACGTCCGCACTTCCCTGCCACTGTTTGTGTATTTATCAACATTAATTTCAATGTGCTATGCGTTTGTTGCTCGTTGGTTTTGTTTTTGTATGTCAGTGTTTGCATAATTTAATTTGTGACAACAAATTAAATTGAATAAACATAAGTTTGTCTGAATTTTGTTAATTTTCTTTCACACGTTACAGCTGTAGAATTTAGTTACCGTTTTTATTTGTTTACCAAACCTCATAAATTCAACAAGAGATTATGGCAAAATAACTTTTAAAAAGTGTTCTAACTTAAGAACGTTAGCATTGTATAATGATTGCCACATTGTTTTGTTTGTACTACAACGTCGCGAAAGTTATTTATGTATGTTAATAAATGTACCTACGAAACGAGGCGAATACTGTATAGTGTTCCTATATAATGTCAGCTCTTTAATTAGGGATCCAATTTAGATAATAATTAATCAAAACGCTTTTGGTATTACTGTCTATCATATTTATTTCGTTGTCAGTTTGGACGTGCAGCTCACTTATCATTTATTAACCGCAAGAAGTGGCGCTAATTGTCTCGGCGATATATCGCTAATGATGATGGACATTCAACATATTCGTAAGGGTTGTTTACGAACAACTTCATATCTTTCCAGTTTCGTAGCTCTTTAAAAACTCTTTAATTCAAATATTATTGTTAAAATGCATTATATAGCTAATAACTAAAATTACCTTATTAACTATTTTTTTAATTTCTGAGCGTCTCAAATTTAATTATAGAATATTAAATACAGCTCTTATTAATATATAACAATTTAATTATTAGATCTAATTTGATTGAAATTCAGTTTAATTTGGCATGACGATTTAAGGATTCGATGTTTAATTTATAAGCTATTATTATTATTTGACCGGTCTTTCACAGTGACACTGATGGCATTGATTGCTCATTATGTATTCATTGTGCTGGCGACTGGTGAGAACGGGGTAACATAAATTTTGCTTATTATTTATGCCGACAGGTTCGTATTATAAAATTATAATGCTATGTTTTATATTCGAGTGAGCGCTTCTTCGTTAGAAACGTGACTATATCTACACGAGCGTAGTCAATTCAACAATAACATTATACTAATTAATTCAAAATATTTTCATGAGAAGCAACAACATGCGTATGCTTATAATATTAAAATGTTAGTTATGAACTAATTTGCGGGTATTTCGATAAGAAAGTCGACATTGTGACGGATTATGACAGGGTGGTTCGGTTCGGCGAGCTAGTTCCATGGATAGATTCGCGTTGGCTGAAATAAAGCGAGCCAATCAATATTAACACGCCGCAAACAGCGTAAATTGTTGCCTAATGCCTCCCGCACACAAACATGTGAGCTCACTAACACATACCAACTAGACTACCCTTGTTCTCGTACAGGGTGTCTTAATCTAATAGTTTATTGAAATCATTTAATTACGCAGCTATATTAATCGAAGCTTTGTATTTAGCTCGTATTACAAGATTTGTAACATTTCATAAATATTTTTATGGATGATGTTGTATGGATGTAAGTATAGGTATTTATGTACTTATTATGCATATAACTAACAATTAGTTTAATACTAGGTAGGTATATGTAAGTTAAGTGGGTACACTCTGTGTGTTAATATATTGGCTACACTTACACATAGATGGTGGTGATGTAACAGGTACGCACACAGCAATCCGACCCAGCCTGTAATAACTCGGAACCACAATAAATCAATGTGATTAATGTCATTAAGCAGTGTGTGCCGGGCTCTCTATATTCCGTCAATATGCACTGTTTTACGACAGCTAGCGATAATTAGTTAGCTTTGTTAGACCCGTGGTTCGCCTTTATCTGTACTAACTTTACTATGCGAAATTTGTTGTGATTATAAATTTAAAAATATAAATACCTACCTACATAGTGTAATATATATACATAATAAGTAATTTTGCTTTCGACATCAAACGTGACATTTTAAATGAGATCAAAGAGTTCATCATTGCAGGCTCATAAACACGTCAACATCACAAAAAATGATATCTGGTATACCTCAAAGCACAGAGATTTTCCAGTGCTACCTCTGTGTGGTTTGGAATCGTATAGTTACGTGTTTACCGTACGTCAATTTGATGGATTGCTAAGAGCTAATTATAATGATTAGAATTGCATCGCAAATCATGGGAACGACGCGGACAGCCGCTAGTTGACATTACTATCTTTGCGTCAGATCTCAATTGTTGGATGGAGCACCATACTTTAGTCGCGATCTACAGTAACTAGTTTTCATACTATTTCATTTCTCGCTTGTGGAGAATGAGACGTACATAGTACGGAGCCGTACGTCGTTATATTATTCGAAGCGGTGTGGCCCATTTAGATTACCGATACGGCCGGTCGATTGACAGACAGGATCGCGCGTTCGTTGCATTTGAAGGAATGTCTCATGACGGTTGTCTATTTTGTTGTGATTGTCCTAATTGATTATGCCCACCGTTACGCTTCATAGAAATAATAAGACCCGCAATACATATAATCTTGCAAGTAAGGTAGTTAAAACTTTTATAATTTAAAGAGGCACCATTATAATTATGTAAGTATTGTTGTTTTTAAACATCACGACAGTGCAGGAGCTATAATAATACGAGATAAAGTAATGAGCATTCTATTCCATTCAGTTTATAGGGTAATTTGTAAGGAGCACTGATACGAGGCGGCCGTGATGGTGGAACCATTGTGGCTGCGCAGCACGGATGCCGATGACCATTTCGGTTCCTCGGCGACGCTACAAAGTTCGCAATCAAATAAATATTTCGGCACAATTAAGAAAACGCCGGCAAGGGTAGCACTCGTGATGATCAGAACAGGGGATAGCATTCACGCATCTACTTTATAATAAAACCTGATAACTTTTTTTATACTTTAAAGTTTTATCCACATACCTAGTTTATTTGACATATTTACTATATTTAGTTATCTCGTGATTTAATATTTTGTAAATTTAGAGAGATTAAACTGTTATTATTAAATATAAAACTGTCTAACTAACTATATTACAATTTTATTCCGCTAAAATTGAATATTATAATATTTCGTCTCTATCCACGGCGATGTGCGCGATTGTCTCCTGCCCACATCCGTTGAAGTATTTTGTTTATTGCTAATGCGAGTTTATTTTTTATTGCTTTTTATTTATCTTTATTCAACGATTGCAGTTTATTGTATTAAAATAAATAAGAATTGTTGCGTTTTTTAATTTTATTCGAGACAGTGTACACGACTGCACCACGAAGAGAGAAAGAAATAAATTTTAATAAGAGTTCCTTTTTTAAGGCGTGATTCTTCAGTTAAAAGCGATTTATTTTTTATATGAACTTGAAGATAAACCGTATTCATTAGAGATCGTGTGGAAAGGACGCAAAGAAAAAGAACGTGAGCAAGTTGGTGTTGTTCTTGAGTTATTGTCGTTAATCAGACTCTCATGAAGGTATTTTGATTGGGGCAACTTTAAACTTTGCTACTTTATCCAATGTTTAGTTTGTATTTATAGTTATTGATAATATTACCCATATAATGAAATAAAGTTTATTTCATTTTAAAATGTTTTTACAAATTTTGTATTTAATTAGAGTAGTAATTTAAGTTTGACGTCGTTACCAGAAAACTATTGTGTTAAGATAAAATGAAATCCGTGTGTATCGTATTCCTGCCAAGCGGAAGTGTATAAATAACGTTTATCGATCGATCATCGCAACCCAATAGTCGTTAGATTTATGTTCTCATTGTCAACGCCATAAACTAGATCTCCATAAAAAGGGACATTTCCTATTTTAAATTTATATCAAAGACAATGGTTGACAAAAACTCGGCGCCTGGTTCGCGATGCTTTGGGCTCTGGGGCAAATCTTCTCGGCGCCAACTGCCAAATCTCTATCGGCCGCGCGTAAATTACGCCTTTTTACCTGGATTCCTGTTTTGACATATTTAAGGCATTAGTAATAATTATGAGTGCTTCGAGACCATTCGTAAGTGACTCCGTGTATGCGAGTGAGTTTTGACACTATCTTAATGGCGGTCGTTTGTTGACAATAAATATAGAATTGTTATCTACAATTTCGAGAGTGGTTCCTAACTGAATAGGAAAGGTGTTCACTACCTGTAGACACTAGGTCAAGAACACCAATTGTTATTTAATATTTATAACACATATTTCAAAGTGACAGGGGCTCTATGGCCGCACATCTGCCATTTTCACTCGTGTCGTCCTCCCCCACAGGTTATCTTACAACGGACTATGTTCAATAATTTTAATTGCAATTCGATATCTGCACTTTTATGGCATGATGTTTAATGAGCAAGAATGTCAATTTCTTTTGTTACAAAGTATAAAAGTAATAGATCAGCTAACAAAGGGGCTATCAGCTTAATTATGTATTACATATATCTAATGTAACTGAAATGAAATGTCACCATTTGCCAATACAATATATCTAATAAACTTGTGTATGCGTAACAAAATAGTGCTTTTAGATATTTCAATATAAAATAAATATTACTTTAGATGAAGGAAAAAAAGATTTCGTCATAGTTCGATCGGAGGAAATAAAAAGGTAACTGAATATGCCCTATCCGAAAAACCGATCATGTGTTTCGGGTGGCATGAATAAATCAGCGATCGGTGCGGTGCGGTGGCGTGGGCGCCGAGGGAGCGATGGGAGCGCATCCCGGCGTTATAAAAGCTTTCAAAAAGGTAAATTGAAAGAATCGTACGCAAATATTAAACGCTAACAGACTATGCTCTTATTCAGTTATTACGGCGACAAACTGCGGGAGCATTCGTGATTGTCGCACATTAAGATTAGGATCGACAGTGGCGCGTCTTGTCATTATTTATGAGATATTTGATGAGAAACTTTGCCGTATTTGGTGTACTAAAATAGTATTATTTATTGCAAAGTCTGGGCCATACAAGATCATAAATATCTGGATTTCAAATTAAGACAAAAGCCAGTGTCGATAAGACGCACGATTAGGACACGCCTCATTGTTCTGACGATTAGACCACTTAAGCCAATATTTTTTCACTTTTACGATTTCAGCGAGAGATTGTGTACTTATAAAAGGTCGCAATAAACGTACATACTTATATTTAATTAATCATGGAGTTTTAATTAGCTACTCACTCTTTTACATTTCAATAATCGCTTGGTAAAAGTGACCTAACTAAAACTATATTTCAACTAAGTTTAAATTTGTACAGATATCCGAAGTTCTTTTATTATTGTGTGTATTTTGTGCGTTTACTATCGCGTTTATTTTGGTAATTTTATTTCTCGTGGCAAGACTGTTTGCCACAAAGCTTTCGAAACGTCATATTACAATAATAAAAATAAACGTGTTGATAAGTCGCATTATGACTTAGATATGCTAGTGTTAGTATGAATAATATGTTGGTTGTTATTAAACAAACTGTGAATATAGGGTAAAGGCAATACAATAATTCTATGTGTATTTGGTAATCAGGTTTGTGCACAGCGGGATGTATGAAAGAGGGTTAATGATAAATCCACAAATGAGATTTGCCGGACGTCTGGCCACTCAAAATTGACATTCCCTATTGTTACTGGACACTATCACCTTATTTTATACTATTCATCCTTAAATACAGGATGTTATATTACATCTTTTTTCATATCTACGCATACAGTGATTTTCACTATTAGGATGTTCAGTGGCTAACCAATTATATTTTTATTTATTTATACTATTTCATATTAAAAATTAAAATACAAAAGTTTGCATGTGATATGGATTAGTTTATAGCTATGTAAGCTCTGTGGTTGGCTTTTGTAGGTATACATCCTGTGAATATCACACAGCCGTAGATGACCGTATTACAGATGGACTCGGGTCAGCAGCTGCGGGGTAATTAAGAGGTAGCCACTGAAAGTGGCGCATGCGTCTGCGCACAATACCATTCAATTGAATGAGAGTAATCTTTACACCCACGCGACCCTTTGTCGTCATACGTGGGAGGTGGACAACTGACCGGTACTGCGTGCTTGATGTGTGCTCTACTTCAAGCAATATAACAATTGCAGTATTTTTAAGGCTTTATTAATAATAATAAGAGAACAGAAAGCAAGCGCTATATTAAAAGTATAACACATAATGTATAAATAATAAAATCAAATTTATAACGCAACTATTATCAATTAACTGAAAACAATGAACTAAATATATCAACAGCGGTCCATACTACTTTTTAGTGCAGTCCTCGCACGTAGTGTAGTGACTTATATTTATTTATCTATATATTTATATTCAATATATTAATCGATCTATAATAGTATTACAAAATATTATTATAAAGAAACTATTTGTGAGCTTATAAGCAGAGCATACTTTACGAAAATTACAGTAACCCGAGAAATGGTGAACAATAATTGCAAAAATTGCCTTAATGATAAATTGGTGAGCGTCCCTAATGGGCTATCGGGCAAAGGGTGCTGCAACCTGGAGCGGCCCGTGCCGTCATAACGTCCTCGTACAACACAATGAACCTCTCCTGATGATTTATCTCTTAATTGTACGAGATATCCTAACATTCCTGCGGAGGTGGTTTTATTATTACAATTATTCTTTGAAACGTTAACTATGATTTCTCTTTTGAATATTTTGTGATCGCAATTTACGTTTCCTTTGTATAATGAAGCAAGATTGATTGTTTCTTTTTGCATATTATCACTGTTATATTTAATTTATAGTACAATTCCTGTAATTATTTATTTTTTAGAAAATTCAAATACAAGGTTTCTTGATTGATTTCGATCGTTGACTAAGAATACTTACTTGATGTTGAACTTAATTAATTATTTATTCATATCTACATCTACTTACCAATTTCTTATTGTAGGTATTAACTTCGACTAGATAAAACTTAAGCTATAAAGGGTCTTATGAAATAAATAAATGCAAAGACATATACGTTCTGTATTGCCTTTCGCTGAGATTTTTTTGAAATGGCTTCTCTAGTCTGATCTAGATATCATTATAGAAGATATAATGAAGTATATAGGTACCTATATACCAATATTAAAACTTTGAAGTTACGACATAATATGATGCTATGTCAAGAGAGACAATTGTCAATAACCTTTGAAAAGAAAACTAATAGCGGTCCTTTTGCCAGATTGTTATACGACTAGTTCGCTATTTTTTCTAACCTCAGATATTAATAACCTTTTCTTATAGTTAATAAGTTTATTTAAATATCAAATATTTATAAAATGAGATGTTTTAATAAAGTTGTATTTAGAATAGGAAGCAAGTAAAGAAAATTTTTACCAAAATTTAAATAGAACATTTATTTATATAATATTTCAAATGATAACTGAGGACATTCGTTATTATCTTTCAGTTAATTTAAAAGATTTTATTCGGCATACTATCGCGTTTATTTTACTATGTCATCCGCAATATTTTCGCAACGCCAATTACACCATAAGCATTTTAAATTACTTTTTAAGAGTGCTTTTCACTAGAATTGAGTCTTTAAAAAACTTTTTTTCTAAGCAAACTGTTGAGGGCATCTGCAAAGCCGCGGGCAAGTAAGGGCTCCAACTATCGATATCAATATCGGGGTATTCCGTTCATATTAGAGTTATTTATAGTAAATCGTTTCCTCCACCCTCTGTGGTAAAATAATACCATTTCACAATAAAAACCGACATTTCTTTATGTCTCTTTTCCTGCTTCTATTCATAATATTTCCGCACGGCTTTCTATATCTATTTGTTCTATTCTTTGTCAAACGAGTTTACATTGTAAGCAAGTGTAAGTACCTACTACATGTTATATCTATAACTATAAAACAAACACATATTTAAAAGCATGTATGACAATTGATATAGGTTCCTACATATAAGTACCTAATAGTTTAATTATATACGTGATATATTATAATTTAATTACGCAAATACAATTTCCATTGAATAGTAATTTATTACAATACCAATATTGAAGTAATATTAATATGCAAAATGATACGCGAACAGCTACACAAAAGAGTAGAGATTGTGACAGTTAGCAGATACCGACAATGCCGGGCTCATCCTTACCCCATGTTTACTCGGCTCGCTATGAATAAAGATATTCCCGTTATTTGTACTACAGATGTCATGTAATTTCATTGTGTCGCCCAATATTTAGTATAAACATTCAGGGGAGCCTCTGCCCGGATCAGATAAGATCTTATAGTTCCGGCACGTCGCATATATTCTACTAATAAATGTGAATTTTTGTGTCATAGTAAAAAAAATTGATTCATGTCGTCCCTAATAATGGATCTATTTGTGTTATTTGGGGAATTTTGAGAGATTATTAGTTTTTTTTTTTTTGCAAATTTACTTTAATAAAGAAATCGAGTAAAGGAAATTAAAAATAACGTTAAAACTTATTACTCCTACTTCGTTGATACCTAGAACCTAATAACCAGCTTTATGTTTTCAATTTTAAGATGGCTTCGGTATATTAAAAGCTCGTCTTCCTCAACATACACAATGTTTCATTTTGTTTTCTGAGGCGTGAATAAAGCACATCTTAATGTCACATTGTGAATGTGATTCAACGCGTGCATAATAATCTAGGCTTAAATTATTTGTGCGCTCATGCCCGTAACTGTTTCAGATTAATCTTCTGTTGTCTCTCTTTTACTTCATCTTTTACAATGAGAGGAAAAAGGAACATTGTCATATGATAGGTTGTGATGCGGACGTTATGTTTTATGCAGAAATTCCTAATGTGTATTAGATTAGGGATTGCAAAGGGTAAATGTCGCTCGATATCGTTATGTCTGAAACAAAAGGTTATGTTGTTAATATTTTATGTTGAACTTCATTTGAGTGTGATGTGTATCATGAACGAGAATATGAATGAGACGAATTTATTTTCGTAAATAATATGACGTTACCAAAAATACTTATTATTTGGTTTAATTACGAAATATATTAAAAATGCAATAGTAATATTATATATATATCGTGTGTTCGTAGTTAAATTGCGATGTGAATTGGGCAACAAATATGAGCCCCACATTAAATGATAATCCGCCCAATTTATCGACATTCGTACAGGAACAAAAAATAAAGCCATTGTGTTGTGACTTGTCAAACATGAAAATTATTTTATATAAACTCATTCAATTTTCTCGCGACCTCCCCGCTGATCCCGTACAGATTATTTTGCGCGAGACGCTCCCCCAGTCGTCATCGCACCGCCTGACATATTTTTTAAAGTGGGGTGACGGGTAATGGAATAATAATAAACTGGAATTTACTTTTTGGTCATCATTGTGAATCAAAAACAGAATGGGGTGTGAACATATTGGTTGAAATTTGTCTGTTTTTATTGATGTCTAACGGACCAATGCTGTGTAATCAACGGTTAGCTTTAAATGAATTGAAGTTTCAGACTGAGCTATTTGTCGCATGTTTGTCAGCAATAACAGGGTTCGTGAAGCATTAGAGTCACCATATGTCGGTCATATCAAATTTATTTCTATTATTTTATTGGCTCGGTCATTGGAGATTGCCTTTCATTACCTATATTGAATGTCGGTAAGTCAATTCAAATTAATGGGTTTAGATAGCCACTTTGATGGGTGATGTGCACTGCCATAAAACAAATTACACTAAAGGTTAATTTGCTATTAACTTGTTATTAAAACTAAATTATCGCTTGATCGTCGTGTCATATAATCATAATCACAAAATGATATAGGTAGATAAATGCCTATTACTGGTTGAAACTTTCAAAAATACATCTCCATATATATAATTTATAAGAATAAAGAACGGCGAATGAAATCGAATACAGAAATGACAAAAGCGGTATCAGCGGAATGGGCTTAAAATCATCCATTTAAATAACGTTTTTAAATAAATACTGCAGACATAATAGGAACAATGCAATATTTTGTCAACTGCCGAGTACCCGGCTACGCTGAGTGCACTACTGCGTGAAGCGGAAAATCCTCGGGACGTATCGAGGACATTTTTTGTGGGTTAATATCCGAGCGACATTGTCAACCAACTATTTAATACATGAGTAATACAATACTTTAAATACGCATAGGTTTGTGCAAAAATTGAAATTGTTACGCGGAATGAACATCAATAAACGTGCCTATTACTTTTGCCTTGAGGATATTTATTGTATATTTAGTTAATCTAATATTGATTTACATTTTACTATTGTCATTTACTTAAATAATAACTATGAGTAATTGAAAAAGATATGTTATTACTTCACAAACAGTTCAAATTAATTTGCGTATTTTGGATATAAACACATTTAAAATAATATTAATAAAATAATGAAAACCTGTATCAAGACTCATTTGTACGATAAAAGACCTTAACCGCAGTTTTATATCATCCACGCTCGTAATTCTCTATTGTGAAGCAAATAAACTGAGATATGACAAAAATATCAGGTTTCATAAAGCTACAGCTCCGTGACACATAATATTATATTGAGGACAACCTTTGTTTGTCATCTCTGCCTGTGTTTTATGCAATTATTTGAGCTCGAAGGACTACATACATGCTGCACACTTGCGGAAATATTTTTAAGAATAATGTTCAAATAAACAAAATATTGTCTACTTAGTTTTATTTATTATTATTCAATTTTAATATAATCTTATATCAATTAACTTTAAATGTATTTAAAACATGAAAAATAGCTTATTTATTCTAGGCAGCATAAAGATGTCTAGAGAAACCAAGCTACTGCAAAATTTATTGTTTTTTAATTACTTTTTTAAAAATGATTTAAAGAAAACATGTAGTGTGAATACGACACAAGTTCAACTAGAAAATAATATTACCCATGGCAAGAAGTTTCAATAGAAAGGAAATAACACGACAATTATGAAGAATATCGTCGTTTCAAAGTCGTTGACATATTTTTTCTTAATAAAACATTACTCAAGCGTTCCTTTGTGCCCATACATGTTCTTTGGGAGTAGGTAGGCACATCTAATTGTTCTACTTCATTTACAAATGAAATAAAAAAGGATAAATGATTTTAATTGGGGGAAGTAATAAATTATATTTTTATAATTCTACCTATTGGTTAATATTATTTATTTTTCAGTATTTGCGAGATTGATTAGTTCGCGTAGCTACATCATTGTTTTGTAAGATAACTAACACGCAGATTGGTTGTTGAGCCATGGTTATAATGTCTGCTACATGCGTGAGTGTTGGATATCACGTCATCTAGCACGCGACTCCATGCCAATACAACTTTACTCATATATTATCTGTTTATTCACTTTATTTTTTTTAATTTAACAATTTTGTATTAGTAAATTACGGCTTACATTGAAGTTTTATAAAACATGGTCGCGTTGTAAGTAAATTTTTTATTACGCTGTAATTGTAATAGATAAAAACAAGGTTCACTATCCATTGAGCTTAATCGTTTTAGAAAAGTAAAATTTAATTTAAAAAGTACACACTATAGATTCTTCATTAGCACTTTTTAAATATTAACTATTAGTCGTGAGGTGCTTCTGACACCTTGATAACTCATTTTTATTGGCCAGTAACCCAGATATTACAACGTTATAACGACTAATGTATTTCGCCAACTTATAATCCGCAAGCGACTACTCTTCACATCCGTTTAATATCAAATATTAATATTTAGTAAACGTGCTTGCAAACTCCGTAATTGTTCTCTATCTATCAATTTAAATGATTCGAGTGTGAGTTTTATGGCAAACTCGTACGTTTCAAGACACTTCACGAATCCCGCATGGGATTCATAACGCCCACTATATACGGTTTCTTGAATGCAGACCCCAGAATCCAGAAATCTGAACCGATCAGAAAGCACCTCATATGCCTTAACTAACAAGCCATGTAAAGGCGCCATTAATGAAAAATATTCAACTTTATACTCTTAAATACTATGAAGAAGATGGTTTGCGTGCAAAATTTTACACTGCGTGCGGTGAGGGCATTCCCTTTTGCACCTCACAATGTCGGCCTAATTAATATAAGATCTCAATTGCGAGACAAAACGAGGTGAAATTTTTGTTTGTAACTCGCGGACAGTGAATAAACTAATTAATATACATTTACTATAAGAAATTCAGACAAATATTTTTTGTTTAGATTGTATAATGTCTATTGATTTATATTTAAAGTAATAAAGTTATATTATGGCAGCTGAATTTTTCTATTCACAAATAAATAAAAAAGACAAAAACGGACGCATTAATATCCCAGGCTTCTTAATTGACATCGTTTTATTATAACTAAACAAATAAAATATAAAGGGACCATGTTATAAATGACCAGTTCTTCCTTTTTATGGTGTCCGTAGTTACTTTATTCAGAATTATATTTCGACGCGTTCGAGGCAAGGTCTTGACCAAGTTCTCAATCGTAATATTTTGGGCTCAGATTACTCAACTCGATAACGCATCATCTCACCTTTGAACAGGGTTGGATCTCTGTATTTAAAACATAAATAGAAAATAAAATCTATTAACTAATTTAAAAAAATAATTAATCTCTTCAATAATAAAAAGATTATAAAATCACAAATATATAAATAACTTTTTCATATTATCATTAATAATAATTTTAAGTAGTATTGTTAAATGAAGATGAGTTTATTTAAATAGAATTAAATTCGACCCTGGAAGGCCCACACGCGGGCGGGCGGGTAGATAAAGGGCGCGGCGAGCGGGAGGGGGTTTTTCATTCATGTTGTTAGATCGGACCGCTCATAACTTAACCTCTAATTTATTCCCTTAAAGCGGGTTTCGAACTTTAGGAGCCTGTGAAATTGATCACACCTTCAAATCTGTTTAATTATCTCTTATTAAATCATATTTAAAAAAATAAACAATATTTTTAATACCTACATACTAGTAATAAAGAACAGAAATTAAATATAAAATTATATATTAATGAGACAATCATATTTTTTATTAATCTATTCTTTACAACCAAATTAAATTTGCATTTACGAAGTTGACATAATTATTTCTTAGCAGAGATAAGAAAAATATTGTTTGTCCTTCAGTATTTATGTATATCTTTAATTTTTATTTCCTTTAACGTTCGTTCATTTAATATCGGACGACGGGTCGGCGTTAACGATCACTATATAAAATTTTATTTCAACACGCCTGTCTTAACCGGCGACAATTCTTTTTACTCAATATAATATATTCAACACATCGTATGTCGTTATTTTATACTTCCAAAGGAATAGTATCAATAACAAGATAAACAATTAGTCTTAGTTTTTATAGAAATAATTCAGCGTTAGCATAGATATCTAAATAAAATAAAACTTAGGACTTATCATTTCTATATCTACCTACATAGAAAAACATTATAAAATTTATAAACTACATAATAAATTGAAAACAATCAGTAAAATAATTGACTTTTTATCTTAAACTTGCTTTTTAATAATGAAGGAAATTAATATTTACAACAATCATAATATGAGTTAAACTTAATGGTACCTACTAATTAATTGGGTTACGTATATTAGTTTGCGGCAATAAATTTAATAATAATACTGTAAGAATAAACGTTAAACGAGATTAATTAACCTCGATGAGATGGTTGGCCAGTGCGTGTCCGCCCACGCTTATAACCCACTATGCAACACGAATTTAATTAAAACAATCATACATGCGATAAATGTTTTCAATTTTTATATTAATTTACCTCTAAGTACTCTTACTAGCTTATTTTAATTATCACTATTTCTCATACGTAAAATAAAATTAATTATTAATATTAAGTATTTGAGAAAACAAAATAAACATGTTTTCTATTGTAAAATCACAACGAAGATTGTTAATGTAAAGTGTTCGCAATAAATAGTACAACACGCGTCAAGTCAACAAAGAAGGTCTGGTGAACCAAAACAAGATAAACAAAGGTCGCGAGGGACTTGAGCGGCGCGGGCATTCGTGTAGGCTGATAGCAGCGCACCAACCATCCGCAGGCTCCGAACACCGCCGACATAAACACACATTAAATATATCCATTTAATGATTACAATTTCTCGTTATAATTTATTTAGGCCGAAGCATAACAAGTTTCTGAATCAAACATGTCGCCCATAAAGATGTGCGAGGGGTGGAACAACGTTCTTAGTTAATTCGATAACAAACGAATCCTTTGAAGTCGTAGAAATGACTTCTCGTCATATGGTGGTAAGAATTAAAACCGGTCGCAGCATCTTGGCCACAAATGATCGTTTTGAAATACTGAGAATGCGATTCGAGACATTCGAAAGGGGTCCAGGCAAGAATGAGGACTAAAAAGGAAATATTTCTTCTACGACATAAATTAAAGTCCATAATCCAATTTCTTTAAGATTGTTATAAGAGTCATAGTACTTGTATCCGTAGAAGGGAACGGGTAGATTGAGATCGACGGCAAAGTGTGAATGAGAGCATCGCCGAGTATCCAAGGGGCCGGGGAGAGTGCACAGAGGTTGTTGGATAATTCTTTATGAATATGTGAGCTCGTTATCTCCCGGCTGACGTGCTCTAAGGAATCGGCGTGTGTGCGTGAGTCCCTATTGGCACACAGGTATCGCGCCGCTTGTATCTTAGTATTAAATGATATACAACGTGAGCTCAGTCTGCATAGAGCGGGTGTACGACCGAATCAACATACAACATCGATACCAGATTGAACGATAGTTCCAAAGGAACTGGTTATCGTTATGGAGCGGTGGACGGATGAAATTTATTGGCAGACCCATGGAGAAATGTAGCGAGCGGAAGAGAACTTGCGATTTTAATTAGGTAATGAATGTCAATGCAGATCTGCATATCGCTGTAACAGCTAGATTTATTCTGTTGTTAGTTCTGTGCGTTTATGTTTTCGTTTGATTATTGATCGGTCTATAAAAAATGAATCGCACACTATAAAAAATTTCTTAACAAGTTATAATATTGACTTTATTAAACTTAATATATAGCTTAAACTATTTTTAAATTATAATAAAACTATATCAACTTTCTGTAAAAAAAAACTACAAAGAATATTTTAAAAAGACATTGTGAATGGTACATTTCTTTTCAAAATTGACATATTCCCGGTTGGTTTTTATCGTTTTAATTAGGGGCAAGCATTACGCGCCGATGTAGCATTCGCCCCTCGCTCTTTGCTTCACATTTTTGAGTATTTCTGTCTATTTGGGGAAATTTTATTTTTCGACAAATGTATGCTATTTTTGTGTTGTCGCGTGCAGCCGGCGCGGGTTGTGTTGCGGCTAAATCTCTGTGGGAATCTACTCTAAACCGCTACTGTGGTTTTATAATCTTCTTTATTTACTCGCCTAAATTATAAATCAAATCTTTAGGCTTTAATTGATTTTTTAATTAAAAAATTATAGATATTCTTTATTCAATAATAAAAAAATTAAATGGTAGGTTAGGTTAGTTAACCTGGAATCGCACACACACCTTTTTTTAATTAAAAAATTATAGATATTCTTTATTCAATAATAAAAAAAATTAAATGGTAGGTTAGGTTAGTTAACCTGGGCTTCAAGAGTCTTTATTCCAATCAATCTGACTGCTTAAGGATTCTTGGTATGTAGGTATAGAAATAAATTAAATGTTGATCATGACATTTTGACTGATGGCGCCGATGACAGATACTTTCCTTTTATTTAAAAAAAGACATCTCACAACTCTTATAGATTCATCACCTAGAAAACTTAAAAGACGATGTCGAGAACAAACTTTACATCCGTTTCAGAAAAATAAATTACCAACTCTACTAATACAACTAATACCAACTCCTATACTAGTAAAACAAAAAAATATATCTCTTTTATAACTTTCATAATAATCATAAATATAAAAACAATTAAGCTAACTTGTCTCTAACTAACAGCATCTCATAAAAACCGGTGGTTGTAACCGTCACGTCACGAACTCGTCACGTCAGACGCGGTATTTGTCGTCGTTAGTGATGACGCATGGCTGTGTTGACCTCGGCTTTGACCCGCGCCATCATTCTTCTATCAGTTGACGTGAGTGTTGCCAAAATTTTCATCAGATATTCTATGTAATGACTATTTTATTTCTTAATATAGCAGTTAAAATTTACAACGGGTGTTATCAGTCATACCAAAAGTCAGAAGGCAGCTGTCACATTTTATGGTTCCAAACTTTCTTTTCTAAGAAATATTGCAATTTTGCAAAGAGTACAGTATTTACCACCCACAATGCGGCACGGGACGTGAATAAATGCCAAAAATCTATATTTGTGTAATGATTTTGTATTGAGTAACGAGTTCTATTCATTTCATATTCCTAAGGGTGATTTATGGATACTAAACAATCACCATTTTGACTTACCATCTCGCCAAGGATTGTCTTCACAAACTACCCTTTTTGAGCAACGAAAGACAACCCCTTTGAAAACGGGGTAATAAAGTTTTATTATTATATTTGCAATATACGACAATGCTTCTTAGATATGCGCCCTGTAGCTTTGTATTGTAGGAGACCAATTAGTTATGTCCAGTAAAAAATAAATTTTATGGAAACTTAAGAGAAAAAAATGACATGTATAGGGGTATAGAATTTACTGCTGGACGATGGGCAGTCAATTTTTTTGTCTAAAATATCAATAAAGTTTTAACACTTTGAGAGGTCGATCTCTATTTCTGAGTAAAAAGAACCCAACTTAAGTTTCTTAAAATAGTTGTTATATGCTTTTTGATTTAGAATATTGTTTGACAAAGTTACATGATGAACAAACAGGTAGGAATTTGGGTTTTATGGTAAAAAAATATTCTTCGTACATAACAAATAAAAAATAATATTAAGTTTATAATACATACATAACGTTTATAACATACGTATTAACAAATACATATAAATAAATATTAGGAAGTTTATTTGGCTGGGAATTGAACCCGGGTCAATGCATAACAGATTGATACAGTAAGGAATTCGCTATAGTGGTCGTATTCATATTACATACTGTTAGTATTTTAAACAACAATCTAGTTTATATTTTTATAAAAATATTTTTCCCCATTTTATTTAAACAAGAAGCAGGGGCGAGTGCCTGTTACGTGATATGACATAATACTATTCCCGTCGAAAGTAAAACGAAGCTGCAAGTGAGACGCGCCTAAGTGCATGCAAATGGTGCGTAGAGATGTGTGTCTTGTCTGCTATTATAACAGCCCCCTGAAACAGAACTAAGAAACGAATAGAGTTCTTAAAAAATTCTGTATACTAAAGTGCTATAGATGCGGTTTTTGAGCTTTTTTTGAGGTTCTTATGAAAATAAATATGTTAATACAAAAACTTTATTTAATTTGTTAATAGTGGGTTTGTAATAAACATTTATATTTATAATTTAATAACTTTATCTAGATATAGGTTTAAAACTCTAGTGTTTTTTTGTTTTACTCGTTTAGCAAGACAAAAATTTCTTTTAATTTACCGCATTATGCAAACCGCGTTGTTCCTTTCATTTTTCTCTGTTTGTCAGTTTCATTTCCGAAAGAAATAACTTTTTGTCTCGTCACGACATGCCTCGGTAGCTCTCTGCATCGTCTCATTGTTTCTCAATATGCGGTTTGTTACATTACTATATTTCATTTAATAACAAAAAATATGTTCAACATTGTCCTGTAAGTGAAAGTGACAAACGTCCGTCCTATTGTTAGACGGGTAGGTTTGCTAAAGGGTCATTTTGTTATGCTAATGAGTACAATTATTTCAAAACCTTCTGCTAAGAAAACAAGGGATGCAAAATTATAATACGTCGACATTTACACAATGTGTTACCGATCCTTTTCAATTCTTTAAAATTTCCAGGAATATAATTTAAACTTTATATACCATAAGGGTCTTCAGGTCTGGCGAAGTCAGTTGCGACGCACTGCGCTCTTCGGTTACTTCTAATGAGCAGACATGTTCGCCTCAATTGCGCACCACACTCACTCTGCGCAATTTATTTCATTTTTGCCTGTGATCGCACCTTATTAAGATTGTGTTTTTTATTTTTGAAGTGAAACTTCTTTAGAATCGTTGTGATTTCAAACCGGATGTAACGCGGATGCATGTAACGGAAATGCGACATGTTCTGACGTTTCGCGCGCGAATTTCAAAATTTGTTTTTGCGATATCTCGACAACCGATGACGTCAGCGCGACCGCGTAAAGGGTTATTCTGATCGAAATTTGGAGGCCTATTCGATTTTTTTTTTATGATTTTGGATGGCGAGGGGGTGAGGGGGGGGGGGGGGGGGGAATCGGCGGCGGCTCGCGCCGACCTTCGGTCGACGCTCGATTTATGGCTATATGTCTTACGTAGATCGCGATTTTTGGTGGATGAAGGAGGTGGGGGGGGGGGGGGGGGGGGGGGGGTAATTGATTGCGGCTCGCGTCGACCTTCGGTCGACGCTCGCCTTTATGACTATATCCCTTAAGTGGATCGCGATTTTTGATACAAGGGTGAGGGGGAAGAGGGGGGGGGGGGGGGGGGGGTCCGCCGCTCGCCTTATTGGCTGTATCTCCGAAAGTAAACGTCCGATATAGTTCGTGTAAACGACAATCTTGGCCAGAATCATAAGCTCTTTCAAGATCTGAAAAAATTTTTCAGGATTTTTTTCAGGAACCGAAATTTTTTTTTCCGTATTCTATTTTAAAAAACTAATCTATGTAAAAGTCAAGAGGCTCCGAAGGCACCCCACTAAAAAAAAATTAAAATAAAATTAAAATATGGAACTTGAGCAATAAATTATGTAATTATGTTAAATAAAATATCTTTTAAAATTAATCAAAATACTTTCATTTTTAAACGAATAAACTTTGTAATTATCCTACCCTTGGTATATATATTCATCTCATTCTTTTCTCGATTTACTGAAGTTTCACTTCTATCGTGTATGAATCGCACACACACCTTTTTTTTTACTCTCGTGGGGTCTAAAATACAACTACTGATACTTGCAAATGAGCTTCATTGGTTTCTTGTTCCTTACTTTCATTCTGTCTTTTTTTTAAGACATTTAGGTAAATGTATATCAATCGTAGACTACAAATCAACGATTTTTAAAACGAAAAGTGACAAAAATTTAAACATTTATTATTTAAGAAAATATTTTTTATTGCACATAATAACATGAAGACATTGCCAAGGCAAATGATGTTATGAGTGGAAGCAGTCGTCGTTATGACAATAATAATATGCTTGTTTCTGCCAAATATCTTTTGAACGCATTATCAATCTAAAAATACGAGGAACACAAGTAATAGCTTTTGTTAGACGAGGTTATTTAATAAAAGACGATCGCTCTTTGTATTTTTTGATGAGCTTTTGTGAAGACCACAGCTAATCCTAACAACACTAAATAAACAAAAAAATATTAAAATAATATGTGAATAGTGGGCATTAAGTTTATGACTAATATAAAAGTGATGAATACTTATCCAATATAAACATCATTAACGAAAGACAACGAATAACATTGTAATTTTTGCTCGTTTTTTAAAAACATTTTATTACATTAAGAATAAGAGGATGGCCCCGTAAATTAAATGAAATATCCGTCAGTTCGGGAAGAAGTAAATCATTGCGGATGGATTGCCCCTAATAAAAATTATAAGACGCACAATGGCTCCAGTGTGCGCCGTTCTCGTCGGGAGCTGTAAACTCTAGCTATGTTTGTTTATGGAGCACTAAAATATGTTATAAAATAGATAAGTATAATCTAAATAAACTATCCCATAATTAGAGGAATAATTCAACATCTTAAAATAATAATTATTATAATAACAATATAATAATACACACGCATAAGTTCTATACATTTTAGATACTCAATATTGCATTACAAGAGAAAACACATTTGGCGGTATCTAGTATTAATTAATAAATAAATTTAATTTTTATATATCCTACCACTTAATACTTATTAAAATGATTGTCCCTGTAAGTATAATATGTTCAAAAATAAATTTTAAAAAACCTCAAGCCATATTTCTTTGTTCCGTCGACCAATGGAGCGCGGCGACGTTGACGTGTCTTGCTGAGCTTTTTGTGAATTCTCTTATTATATTTTTTGGAAGCATTTTTAGGAAGATCTTATTTGTTGGTTCAATACGTCGTAGTCGTAAATCACAGCATAAGTATAGGAGACCGCGTACGTGCAGGTGTGTTTCAACCCTTCGATGCAGTTTTAATGTCAATAGAGACTACATAATAATTCAAGCACAGCCACATTGAACATGTTTTAATTAAGTACATCGAGTACTTCATACTAAGAGTAGGAGCTTTTAATAAATGCTCATTCTGGTTAATTCGAAAATAGAACATTTACGTCAGTTTACATTAATTTTCTATTTAGAAGTAGTGCCCCATTTATTACATTCTCAAGTTCGAAATTTAAATGAATGCTGTAGAATACTCATTTAGGTACGTGAGAATATTTGTATTTATTTTATTTATGGCGAGCGTAGAGCGAGGGCGTGTGTTAAATATCTTCAATTTAAATACGAGTTCACTTTGAATAACTCTGAACTCCATTAGATTAATATTATCTTTCCTATCAAATTTACTTTGCACTTGCTTCGTAATTTTCTCTTGACCTAATTACATATTTATTTTCAATCATTACTTAAATTATGCTTGTGTTTAACGAATTTAGCTACTTTTATAAGTAATAAATATAATATCAAGTCTAGTATTATGTGTTCGGCATATTTCTTTGAAGTTACTTCATTTGTTTATTGAATATCTATCAGACAGAGTGTCAAGGGATCAGCGTCCGTGTTACTCGTACGGCCTTAAATGGGCGACGGTTGGTGGACTGGCGCATATTTTGTTGATTTTCTTTACCTTATTTTGTCGCCTTCTGTGGGAACCAAGTCTTAGTAATACGTGACACGCCAACTATTCCTTTATACTAACTTATATGGTGTTATTTTTATATCGTTAAATGCGTATTATATTTAATTATAGAAAGGTTTTAATTAATATTAGATATTATTACTATGTTAATGCATCAGGACAACATACTAACTGTGAATTTCAATTCTTTCTTTTAATGTTAAACTTGCATGAATAATCGTCTAATGTCAGACCCAAAATAACACAATTATAATTGGCTTAAAATATTATTATGTCTCACATATTAGAATGGTCTTTTGAAACTTCAACTTCGTAATTTAATACATTAAATTTATGATCTTGAAAATTGCACGAGCGAAAACACATTTATATTTGAGATGTCTTTTGCATTCTTCGCGGGATTTCAGAGTCTGGAATCCGTATTTACGACAATTTCACAGAGAACCTAAAAAGAGCGTCGGTTTTGATGTGACATCTTTATAATAATACATTTCTCTATAAGTGCTTTACTTTTAATAAATTTTTATGTCTATTTATAACATATTCCCTTTACAACAAGTGCAAAAGCTTAATCCTTATCACCAGCAAATACTAGTAACAAATAATAGATAAAGTATTATTATGCCTAAAAAGGAGTCCTCACTAACTCCCATCAGCATAGAACATGTTTCCGACTTGTCTGCCACTTCGTAAAACATAAATATTATTGTGTAAAGGCCGCTCTCGATCGAACTGAATATTTTTCCGACTGCCGACAGTTATTTCATATAAATTAATGGCGCGAGTCGTCACGACGCAGACGCCGAGCTTACTCTATTTATAATCTGACGAATGAGATGTGCCGAGCGCACGCGCATACATCTCGTCATATTCTCATTACAAATCACTGTTTTTGTTGATATAAACACAAACTAGTTATTTTAAAGTAATAATTTAAAAAATCATGATTTTTTTTAAAGTTTGGCAAATTATATTATGATATACGATATGGTAACTAATTTTTCACGAGACGGTTCATAAGAGTTTTCTTTGAACAGAGGCGTTATATAAACTAAAAGCATAAATACATTTTCAGCCAGTCAGAACGAAGGAAACGCGGGAGCCCCGCTTCAGTTATAATGAAATAAAATTATGAATTATGATTTTCAAGGCGTGCGTCCATCTCGGTCTGTTTTAATAGGAAGAACCGCGCAAGAAAGAGATGCAGGGCGGAGCAGCGCGTCGTTGCCGCGGTTGGAAGGGTTATTATGTATGAATTATGATGACACGGCGCTCCGTCGACTGTAATATCGTTATGAATATGTTGAGCTCCGTTCGCCCATTGGCGGCAAGCACATCCGCCTCAACTGTCGGGACCGCCTCCGTTCCACGTCTTTTTATTCTGTTAGACATTCAGTTATGCATATTGCTAAGTTGCGATGCATAAGTGTAATATTTTGCCATGAACCGTGCGATAAGCCTGGCGGACGAGCGGCCGCACCGCAACATTTGGGATGCAAATATAGCAGACTGTCGTATGTAAACGAACTCATGCTACCCGTGTGGTGTAGCGCCCGCTATGAGACCCACTCAGACGTTTCCTGCATTATATCAATTTGCATTTCAGTTGGGGATATTAAGTAGTGGGAACGTAGGTACCCTCCCAATTTAATCAACTACCAATTCCAACACAAAAACTGGAATTTTGATATTGTATTTGGGCTAAGATTATGTTTCTCAACTATTTTTGGGTCTATTCAATTTAAAATATTAGACTATTAATTAATATTTATTTACCTAAATATAAAACAGATAGAGATCTATATACCTACACTATTTAATAAACACGTCAAGTTTGTTTGGATACGTCTATGGAGTGTAAAAATAGGGTATTGCGAAGGGATTTCATTCAGATATATTACGAGGAACTGTACCTCGCGGTTTCCTTTTATGAAATATTGAATATAAAGTTTACTAGATAAAATTTAATTCTAAAAATTGACACTATGATTGGTACCATAAAATATAGGTTATCCTTTTCTGAATTTGAATCTTTCATTTAAATTAATCACTTCTCTGGTTAATTGGAAAACCCATTCTGCATAATTTTACTACAAAAAATTGGCTTTATAATGCGATTTAAAAAAAAAATTGTCATTGTCTTAGCACGTTCAAACATACAAACTCTATATGTGCACTATTTTATATATTAGTATAAATCACTTTTTATAAGTTAAAAAACTTTTTATAAGCTAATTTGATCTAACACATACTATAAATGTCTGTATGATTATAGTTAAATATTGATAGTAGTTTGTCTTATTAATTTGCAAAATTCCATTACACAAAACAAATAGTATGTCATCGGTTTCAAATTCGCTATTACCCATTTTACTGATGACAGCTGAGTATTTCCTTATTTTCGGTTTAGGTAAAGTGGGTTGTGCGGGCGATGCGTGGCATTCACCTTGTTGGCCGGCAGCCAGCTAGTCCCGCATCCGTCCACGCAAACGTTTGCTTCCTTCACCAGATCCACATGACGATATTCTCGAGAGACACACACACAACACATGCTTACGTAGGAAAATAATCATGATGCGTTTTACGTCAAAAGTTTAAAGTAGTATACAATCTAATTGGAACAATTTTCTAACTAGATTTGTCTATGGATCTGAAAATAAGGATTAGAATTATGCAATATATTGGGCTTAATACCTATTATATTGTATGATCAAATAATTTTAAGGAAAACATAAAATAATAAAAATATATTCGACGTGATATAAAATAATATTATTGTTTCAACGCCATCTAGTGGCGGGTAGCTGAATTAATTCGGTTTTATGGATCGTGTTATATCCGCTCGTGCATAACCTGAAATTATTGGAATGTCTAAACATATTTTTTACACCACAATAAGTAATCAATATAAATTATTAAACGAACCTGTTCTTAATATAGTTATTTTCTTGTAACAATAAATGTTTAGAATAGCATAATCACCTCCAATGAGTACAAAAGTACTTTCTTCCGAGAAAGCTGGGAATTTGTCAAAATTAAAATACAAAGGCTCCATCCAGTCCACACTGGGATAACTAATTAATATAAAAAGTATAGCGAGAAAATAATTGCCTATTGTTTTGCTGGTTAAGTTATGCATCATTACGAGGTCTGCACATGACATACCTAACATAGCAATTTTATTTTTAAATATAAATAAATACCTTACCAAAACTACTCAAAACAATGGTATCTTTAGACATTAAGTCATACATTATACTCTAGCATGAATCTAATTAGATTTCTTTTTATAAAAATTTTTGATACCTATCGACACATTCCGCTTTTTAAATTTTTTTTATACAGAACTAGACGTAAAAGCTCTTCTGTCTCGAGAGTGTCGGTTCAATGTCAACTAGAATGTACACAAACAACACGCGGTCTGTATCGCCGTGATGTCGCGGCTACGTCCTTGCGGTCGTACAGAGCCCGGGCAGCGGGCAGGTCGGCTTCCCTCACAAATCTGTCCTACGTCTGCTCCAGCCAGTGTTCCTCGTAACTTAGTACCTGTTTTGCGCGTGCTCAAACATTGCAGCACTAATCGAGGTGTAGCTGAAGCTATATTTTACGATATTTCTCTATAACATACGTTGTTTCTCGAATAGACTTTGTAAACATGGCTGCTTTTATAAACTTCGTCGCAATAAACTACTAAATAATAAGACATACATTTAAACATTAAATAACATTTTATTGTTGAGACAGTTAAATGGAAAGTGCCTATGTGAATTAATTCGATTCTCTTTTGAAGAGTAATTTTATGCGGCAAGTGTTCGGAACGTTTCAACTAGGGCGATTTCTGTCGGAAGTTAGCAAATTATCACTGGCTCGTAAAATTAACGCTTCTTATCGAACCAAAGATGATTGTGCCCTGTATATATTTTTAAACATGCATTTATTATTACGGGCACAAGGATCAAATTTGCACATCAAGGCGACGTGTAGTAAGGTAACTTATTTAAAATAAAAAATAAATGTTTTCATTTTATTACTAAGTTTATGTTAAATTCTTTTAAGCAAGTGAGGAAGGGTACATATGTATTTCAACTCACACGACTCAACGGGTAACTGACAAGCTGTAAGTTTCTTTCGGCTGAAGGTAGTAAAGTGCAAAACCGGCAAAGTCCTGGAAAGAATCTGAAATTTGCTCGCTGGAAGTGGCAGTTCTGAGATAAGATCGCGCGATGCCGCAATAAAAAGCGCTCGTACTTCGTCCGTTGTGTAATGTGCATTCAAATTGCATTGTGCGAGAACTAATTCGCCTTAGGCCGATTCGCATGTTGCGATAAACACATGTTCCGATTAAGTGTTTCACTAATGTCGGTGCTGCGCTGATAATACTAGCCTTGTACAACTAACTTCAATTAGGAAAACAAAAGAATAAAATGGAGGCATTAATTTAAATATTCAAACAGCTATTTTTATGTAAAACGCACTTTAATATAATTTAGGCGACATACTCGTATAATAGCTAGTTGTACGTGTTCCGTATAAGCTATGTCATATAAACGACGTCAAATAATGTAAATGATGTAGTTAAATGATTTAATAAATAAAGCAATCACGAATCTCATTATAGGTAAAGAATTATATTATCAACATTAACAATACAGACCCAAAACAATTTAAATTTTAAATAGTTAACTTGATGCTTATTTGAAAATTATTGTGTTCAAGACGGCACTTTAAGAGAGACAAACGTGGTGTACAAGATAAGACTATGACAAAAGCTATTGTTCTGTGGAGCAATTACTCGTAGGCCGCGAATTACCTAAGCCTCATATATAAATTACGCGGCGGCAAGCAGCGGAAAGATTTCTCTAGTTATACGCCAACACAACAATTATTCGTAAATCACTTTACTATATGTTGAAATTTACGAGACTTGCCCGCTTTATCGCCAATCACAACTCAAAAGTTTTGAGCACTTCATACAATTTTTAACAATCCGTTTATTGTCATAAGGTTTATTTTAGCATTTTGTATTTGAAAGTTATAAGGAGAAACAAAATTTTGTTGTAAAGGCGAATATGCATGGCGATTCCGTGATGAATATTCATTTCCTACGGGGCATGAAATTTATTGTGTTTTACATTTATATTCAGCTCGGTTGTCTTATGTAACGGTAGCTACTGAGATTAGCGAATTTCTGTTTGAATGTCGTGTTGGTCGACACGTTTATGATCCTAACATTTATTTGTAACAGTTCGTAGACAAATATATTAGAGATTTTGTTCTGTAATACATTTTTATTTCACGTAAATAACAATTTCACGTTTACTTAAATTAAGTTGAAATTACATTATTGGAATATATTTCTCACTTACTTTTTCCGGTAACCGAAGATCATAATTACGTGTGCATAATTAGGTGCATGGATTTGGGCACTGGGCGCAGGGCAGGTGCTCAAATAATTTGACATTTGAAATAAAATTTGGGGCATCGTTACTCATCGACGATCGGCCGGGTATCGGCACACTTGGCACCTGTCGAATATTTAACACATAAATCCATAGCAACATTTCGATCAGTCGTTCTCGTGATGAATTCTGATCTATATTTAATCGATGCTCACTGTGACTGCTATGCTCATATTGCAATACTATCCCGATTAATAACATGCAGGTAAAATGTTCATTTTAATTGAGCTAAAATTCGATACTAGTACTTTTTTATTAACACGACTTCTAGTATGCATTTCATTAAATGCTTATTTATTCTATTTATATAGTTCAGAGAAATCTGTGTTATTGTATACTAACTATATTAGTATTTATATAGATAATAAGTGTGAATTAAATACTTGTATAATTTACACCTGGAAGCCAGCAGTAGCCGCAGCGCCGGTCGCGCGTGATTGCAGCGGCCGCGTCAAACAATTGATTAGTCGCATAAACTCGGTTTGGCTCGTGCTAACGATGCATCATCCGACTGATAATTAAATTGTAAATTAGCTAAGCCGAGTAGTCCTGTGTTGTTCAATGTGGTTCTACTATGTCCATATACTTTTTTATATCTACTCATTAGCAGTTAGCACCCAATTATAAGTTATATTTTAGAAGTCCAGCTTTAAAACATGTTTGCATAAAAATAAACCATGTAAACGAACTATGTAGTAATGCATAAATTGATTGTTACACAAAATTAAACACCACCCTACAGAGCTCGCCTGCGCTGATTGCAAAAATTCAATCTTGTTTCATGGAAATTTAATTTAACATTCAAAATGAAAAGCGTCCGTCGACTGTCTGTTCGATATGAATCGATGCCGGTTCGACTGCTCTGCTCTGTTTGTGGACACAACGATACTGCTTTGTGTGCATATTGTAATCAATTGCTGAATTGTATCAATTTAAACGTGCAATTTGCAATTTGACTTGGCACTAAACGATTATCACCTTTTCAAGCATTTGCAAAATTTTCTTGATAGTACAAAACTATCCTCAAGAGAAGCTTATGAAAATGAGTTGGTCAAGTTTTTTATCAATAGGAACAAGGGCTTTTTCAATAGCGGTATTATGAAATTGCCTTTAAAATGGACGAAACTTATCGAACAAATCGGTGCATATTTGATCTAAATCGGATAATCCTAACTATGTTAATTTCATCTTCGAAATAAAGCGAAAAAACGCTCAGAACTTTTTACTTCACCTATTATATAAAAAGGAAACATTTGATTGTTTGTTTGTATGTATTGAATAGGTTCCGAAAATAAAATTCTACATTATCCCTGATGAACATAGGCTATAAAATATTTTCAAAAACGTTAGAAATCCGTATGAAAACTTCAATAATGTAACCCAAAGTGTGAAAAAAAAAATCATTAATAATATACTTTAATAATAATATGCGGCACTTTTGTGTGCCACGAAATTCCAAAAGTGTGCCGCCAAATTTTAGATATATAATAATGTTAATATTATTAAATAATATGATTTAAAAAATTTTAAACTTATCTTTTTCTTTGTGTACCGCCAAATTTTGAAATCGTTAAAAGTGTGCCGCAACAAAAAAAAGGTTGAGAATGTTAAAATTGAAACTCCATAGTACTTTATATCTTCATTACTACGCGAACGAAGTCGGGGGCAACAGCTAGTGTATGAATAAATATTAAAGCAGTCAAGAGTTCGTTTCACTAAAATACACCGCCCAACCAATACAATAGCAATAGGTACTAGGAGATATACTAGTGTGGGGTAAAACTGACCTGCAGGTTTCGTCCTTTCGCTATGATGAGTTTTGTCATTGTACACGTTATGGTGTGCTTCCGACTTGTGCTGGTTTCGCGGAACATCCTCAGGCGGTTTGCGTTCTTGGTCCTGAAAGTGTTTTACAAAAATAACTCTATAGTACTTATATTGTGGAATCTCATCAAAACAGTCTGCTCGAAGGCACACAAAGAGTGGTAGGCAGACTGAAGATGGCATTAGCCCAGTATGCCGTCCTGGGGAAGTACCACCACTTTCAAGCGGAACGCCCGTGAAGTGACCTAGTCGCGTTTCGGGATCAGCTTGGAAGTAGCCGGGATAACGAGAGGAGTGTGCCCTGTCAGTTTGGATAGAGCACATTCGTCTCCTCAAGCCGGCATAGTGGAGTCGACTGTTGCGCGCGGACATATGTCCGTAGTAACAGTTGATTCCACTCATGGACCGCACTCTAGCTTAACATCAGGCGGAGTGTGGTCACATGTTGGGCTATCAATAAAAAAAAAAAAAAAAAAAAAAAAAAAAAAAAATGTCTAAATGGAGCTGTCAAATCGTTCTGTCAGTTGTCAACTGTTTTTTTATTTAAAAATTGATTCTCATTGTAATAGATCTAATTCCAAAAATATAATTAATAATAAGGTGACAAATTAGAGAGGTTTTAATTTATTACACGATTACAGTCAATTCAATAACATACGTTAAGGTAAAAAAAAACGACTATAGGAATAATAAATTTTAAGTGTCTTTTTTTAAAAATACATTGTAAATTCAATATATAAACGACACTAAAGGGACTGTGGTCGTTAAATGAAGAGAAGAAAAATCAGAATTAATTTTTTTTTATTTCAGACTAGTGTTTGTAATTACATAAAAAAAAACAATCTTATTTGAACTAGTGTATCATTGTATGGAAGACAAGCTAACCAATCAAAGACAAGTGATTTCGACGCTTTAGGGAGTTTGTCGTTAAACCGAGTGACGTTATATGGAGTTTAGACTGTATATATAAAGGTTGAATTTACCATTATTGTGCTCAAATAATAATAATAATAATAATAATAACTCTTTATTGCACACATTATGAGAAAATAAAAATAAAAAACAAAAGGCGGCCTTATCACTGAGTAGTGATCTCTACCAGGCAACCAACCTTAAGGTAGTAAATCGCGAATTTAATTGGAGTTAAGGGTGCAAAAAAAAAAACAAAAAAATAACATATACAAATGAATAATAAAGATATTACAAAAAATATACATAAATACATACATATACTACTAAAATAAGAATAAATATATGATATATTAAAAAAATAATAATAATAATAAATAAATAAATAAAATAAAAAAGTGACAATAATAACAGAGACAGTTTTACAGTGAAAGATAATGAAAATCTCAAATACAAAGAAACAAAATAAACTAATTCTAATTTTAAACACAAAAAAATGGCTTCAAATAGTACAGTGAAACCTCGGATAACGAACAAATTAAATAGTAAAATAATAGCTCGTTTAACTACCGACGTGGATTGGGGAATCCCCGTGCTATTGCTACATCAGTATGCGTTTAAAACTCTTTACACTAGCTACTTAACCTTTAACTGCTGAGGTTTTGAGAAAACAAAATTTTTGAATTACTCTAATTAGTTAATTTGTTGATTTTTTTAAATAATTTTTTTTATTCTTGCTGATTTATGATCTCATGTGATTTTTCAAAAAAAAAAATACTAAGTTTTTTTCTAAACTTTGAAATGATAGTTAATTACATACAAATAGATTATAAAATAAAATATTATATATATATATATATATATATATATTATATATATATAAAAACCCTAAAGATTTTTAAATACAAGCACATATATGTACGGGACTCTGAGGCCCCCACGTCAGTGTTTACGTGAAATTAAATCCACCTCAGTAGTTAAAGGTTAAGATTGTTTCGCTTAAGCCGAGTCTCCTGCTCCTGTTTGTTCGAAACATTACACAAAAACATTGAAACATTGGGGCGTGGCCGTACACATTTTTGTATTCATACACAATGTTTTTTGTTTTCCGTGGTCGACGGAAAGCAAAAACATTGTGTACGGCCACGCCCCAATGTTTCAATGTTTTTGTGTAATGTTTCGAACAAACAGGAGCAGGAGACTCGGCTTTAACGAGTAAAACGAACGAATTATACTCGTTATGCGAGGTTCGACCGTATATAAAAATTGTATCGTAAGACAAATGTATCCATCAGAAAACCTTACAAAACGTCCTATAGTTATAGAAAGACGGCTCAAGTCTGGCTTATCGATGGACTTCAATATTCCCGTAATGCGTAACCCAATTACTCTATTCCAGAGAAATGAGGCCTAAATGACGGGTTAATAAAGTTCAAACCATTTGCATGGTGAACAAAAACCCATATCACCAGATTTTAGAAGAGAAATGAGAAAAAAAATCTTCATATATCAGCAGATCTATTTCGTCCTCTTCTTCTATCAGAATTAACACTTACAACTCAAGCAACGCCCTCTATTTTTATTTTTCTAAGCTAACTGACAATAACAGTGGTCAACTAAATTTTCCTTCTGATTAGAGCGACTGAAAAATTTGATCGTATATCGACTATGTATTTCATAAATATCAACTGTTTTTTTTTGTATGACCCCATTTTTAGTTCTGCACCTCACCGGTAGGTTTGCATTTATAGTTGACATTTGAGACTTACCGCGTTTCCGTTATGATGTGCCGAATCAGCATCGATAGGGGGAGGTGTCGAGTGAGGCCGCGCGGACCCGGTGGCTGCTGCTAACGTCGGCCAATCGCCAATGTCAGTGAAGTCAGATGTCTGTGGACAAAGGTGCTAGTGTAAAAATACGTCTATCTATATAAAACTCAAAGGTGACTGACTGACTGACTTAGTGATCTATCAACGCACAGCCCAAACCACTGGACGGATCGGGCTGAAATTTGGCATGCAGGTAGATGTTATGATGTAGGCATCCGCTAAGAAAGGATTTTGATCAATTCCACTCCTAAGGGGATAAAATAGGGGATGAAAGTTTGTATAAATCTTATTAGATTTATTTCATTCATTATTACGCAGACGTAGTTGCGGGCAACAGCTAGTAGTACATAAAGCTAAGCTAGTGGAAATCTGTCACAGGACTGAGTTACGGAAAACAGAAGAACTTGGTCTTTATTAATATATATTCTTCTTCTTCTTCTTTTATTAATGGCCTCAGACTCGCGCCCGGGCTACAATACCTTTACCTTGTCATTTGAAAACCATATAATATTATAGGTAAGTAAAATATACAACAAATAAATAAATAAAATCTCAGGCTCAACACTGGCGCTAAATTCAAAATATATTTTCCAATCATATCAATTATAATTTACCACGCCATACATATCAATATCGACACTAACATAATAACGTGTACACAATGAAATTTTCTGAAATTACTCCATAGACAAAAAAAAAACCGAGTTCATAGACAACAAATTCGTTTAAATCGTCACTTCACACCGAGACTTCGTACAGAGAGGACTTAACACACATTTTTTAAATACAAATTACCTGCT
This sequence comes from Tineola bisselliella, assembly GCA_028551675.1. NCBI lineage: Eukaryota > Metazoa > Arthropoda > Insecta > Lepidoptera > Tineidae > Tineola > Tineola bisselliella. Next base: position 76,817 of record JAPWLS010002204.1, read on the forward strand.
CACAATTATCCAATTTAGCCCAACTCTTTCCATTTTTATTTCGTATGGCAACACCGGCAGTCATAATCACGAGTCGCGTTTAAGTAAATACACTCGAGCACTTCGATATTATTTTTTTAACATAAAAAAATCACATTACGCCATCTTTAAAATTATATTATTGACTAACTTATTGCATTTCCATTTGGCACTGGAATGTAGGTAGTTGTGTTTTTTAACTGTCAGACTTTTAAACAACACCGGAGAAGAATTTGAAGATAAATTAATACGACTCTATTTTTTATATATACCTACTCCTATTAACAAATTAGTAACAACAAAATCACAATCTTACAGTAATGCGATTAAAAATCATTAGATTAGACCAGTGTTTCTCAATCACTGTGCAGCCAAATTTTGAAATCGTTGTGTACCGCAACAAACAAAAAAAGGTTGAGAATCACTTAGATTCTTCGTTATTGTACCAAGTATATCAAAAGTATTTGTTTTATATTAAAATAACTTTTAGCTGCAAACACGTCGAATATTTTTTTCTATCACTAGACATAAACGTATAGTAACCCCCACCCCATCTTTATAGCAAAACGGTGACATTTAATTTTAACACAAGAAAACCACTCGCAGCTGTCCACTTCTACTATAAAGGAGGTTTCAAATGTCACAAGCATTCATTATTAAGACATGAGTAATACAGTAATGCCCCGCTTTACGCGAGGGATACGTTCCGGAAAAAATCGCGTTAACTGAAATTCCCGCGACCATAGAGAAGTTGATGACTACATAGTGTTTACACGCACTCTTTCGCGTAATGCGGGGCAATTGAGCGCGAACTTTAAATAGTGAAACCGCGCATAACGGGGTCGCGTAAAGCGGGGTATTACTGTAAAACAAACAACAGTGGCGACATCTATCCGTGAAATAAAACACTACAATAATATCCGAAAAAAATTACCTCACCGAACCGAACCTCGTTCGAATTGCTCTAAACATGTTTATTGAAGCTAATTAATACAGGCTATTTTTAAACCACTATTCTTTTGTTTTCATTCGAATTTCGACCCCACATTTTTATAAACTTGTCGGCCTCACCCTCACTCTTATCTCTTATAGCAGTGGTTCTCAACCTTTTAGTGATGAGGGACCATTTGACAACATTTCTGTCTTGTAATGGACCACCAACTGTTTCGTAGCAATCTATATATATAAAAAACTCAAAGGTGACTGACTGACTGACTGACTTAGTGATCTATCAACGCACAGCCCAAACTACTGGACGGATCGGGCTGAAATTTGGCATGCAGGTAGATGTTATGACGTAGGCATCCGCTAAGAAAGGATTTTAATCAATTCTACCCCCAAGGGGATAAAATAGGGGATGAAAGTTTGTATAAATCTTATTAGATTTATTTCATTCATTATTACGCAGACGTAGTTGCGGGCAACAGCTAGTGTACAATAAATGTAAATACAAATAAAATCATACTTATTAATGGAAATAGTATATTTTTTAACGAAAGTATTACATCATTGTAGAAGAAATTATAAACTATGAGTATAGTACTATAAATAAATAAATAAATTCTTTATTGCAAAAAAAAACAGTAATATTTTTTATACACAGGCGAGCTTAATGCCGCCAGCTTTATCTACCAGCTAACCTTTGTCGATGTGAGCGGTGATATTTGGTGCAATGAAAAGAAAAATAATAACTAAATATACACAATACATACATTACATAAAATAATAAATAATAATATATACTTAAATACATACATATTTATGAAGAAAGGTTATAAGTGAATTACAGAATAGAATTAAGAGATATTTTGTTTTATACTAAAATGTTTGTTCACAAGATTTTAAAAAATGTGATACGATGGAGCCTGTCTGATGTTGAGTGGTAGCATGTTCCATTGGCGGGCTGCAGATGTGGTGTAGGAGTTTGAATACTATAGTTACATTAATAAATTTAAAATGCCTTCGCGGACCACTTCGGATGCTTCCAGTGACCATTGGTTAAGCAGCACCGTCTTACAGTCTCCCTTTATATCACTCATAGAGAACAAACATTATACCTAGCACCCTATTGCAGTATGTATCCCTTCGCTTATCACAAATTATAATTAATTGGTTCAGGGGTTACTTTGCGGAAATCCATATTAAAGGAAATTATTTTGCTTATAATTACCGCTACATTAGGTCGATGAAGGAAAATAACCTCCACCAACATTCAATAACTTGTCTCGACGCGTTTCACCACTTCACGTGTCATCATCAGGACACGTGTGGTCGCATCGGCTTCGCTTCGACGACTCATCGACCTAATGTAGCGGGAATTATAAGCAAAATAATTTCCTTTATCATAAATTAAATATTTTAATGCATTTTTACAATGTATTATTATTAATTATGTAAAAGAAAAAAAAGAACAGATGCATCAGTTTGGGGTGAAGAAAAAAAAAACAAAAGACGTCACAACAAAACTCGCAGAAACGGAACGCGACGGCGAGCGACAAGAGCCGCGTGGAGGACCACGTTGCCCGTGCGCCCGCGCCACCGGTATCGCTATCTCGCGCCCACAACCGCCACGTAACGCAGATAACTGTTATCTCTGTCGCACAATAACCTAACCTAACTGAACACGTAACAAAATCACCACGAGGGACCGATTGTGTTTAATAAGTAGAAAAAAGAATACTCTTAACCGATCATCATAAAACTGTGTACACATATTTTTGGAGGCACTAGAAGTAATATAGGATACTTTTTATTATAAAAAGAAACTATAGTTTCCAACTGACTATAGTTTCAGCTGTTTGGAATCATATTGTTTCATTTCTAGTGAAATGATCTTTGATACTTATTTAGTGACTTAAATTCGAGCGAAGCCGCGGGTAAAAGCTAATATTAAATATATGATAAGAGATCACGTGGTCTTATATAACAATACAACAAATCAATTTTCTCAATGAGTCCGTGAAGCACACCGCGCCCGATCTAAGGAGCACAACTCGTTAGTGGCGGCCTTAGCCATCGCGAGGCCCCTTGTCCTTCGTGAAAAGTATGTGTGCGAAAGTAGATCTGTGGGCTTATCACGAATTTTAGTCTGGCTTTCGAACCGAGTTCGCTTCAAGCGATTTGTATGGAAATTTGAGCAGCGCCACCGCGTACGGATTTGGAACTACAATATTTTAGATACTTTTTGTTAGTTTTCGAACGTCTCGATCTTTCGTTCATTTGATAGATTGCTGGTGCTCGTTAGTCGTTAGTAAAAATTCATGATCCCGATTGCTAACGGATCCGTTTTACTTGTGACAGCTCCATTCGAAAGCCAGACTAAATTCGTGATAAGCCCACTGGTTGTTTGGTTTCGGTATTTGTCATATTTGAGGAGAAATGCTAAAGTTATACAAATAAATAAAATTTGGATATTTAAAATATAGAGATGTGACGTTTGGCCGACTATCCGATTAAAAGATGCTAATTTTGTTTGATAAATGTCATCGATATATTTTCTTTACAAGGAAGTAACACATACATTTTATTGAGAAATAGACACAAAGTAAGAAGCCGGATAGTCGGCGCTTTTTACCGATTAGTCGCCGACTAGTCGCCGACTACGATAGTGGCCGGATAGTCGGAACATCTCTAATAATATATTTTACATTGAAAGCGTCATATTTGTGTATATATAAAGTGGTGAAGGCATATAATAGTAGTTTATTTATTTTATTAATATATTATTATTATTATTATTTTATCAATGTTTCAATATACATATATGAGATAAAAATCCCACGAATTCAATACAATTCATAATTTCTTTTTCTTATATGTATATAATTTCGAATTAATAAAACCCAACCAATATCATCGATAAAGAACTAGATTACTAATAAAAAGAATCTATTTATAGCCGACGATATCTTAGCACTAAAAACGATAATCCGTCAAAATCGCGTAAACCACCCGCGCCAGTAGCACAAACGCGACTCGCCACTGTAAATTTAAATCGACAAGCTTATCACGGCGCGCACAAACAATGCTAATTCGAAACGACAGCATTATCTTTTCGTAAACACAAGGTCGTGTTTTACGTAATAATTTTTTTTTACGTAACAAGGCAGTCAACTGAATTCGCTTGATTTATGAAAATAAAAAATTAAGCTAATGCTAGATAATTGCAAGCTACTTAATCTTTATAATAGCGCGATTATAATTTAAAAAATCGCACTCGTCATCTGCTAGTCTTCCCGACCAAAAAACAATTATGTCTTGAGTGTACAAATTTAGGGCAACAGGATCTAGACTACATAACCTAGAGTGGGGCATGGAAACTACCTACATTTCAAAAAGCCCGCCAAAAAAAAATTTGCCATAAAGGTCACATAAAATTGTTTTACGCGAAGACTAGCAGATGATTTTTTAAAATGTGGGAAGTTCCCGCGCCCCACCTTGTATTTAAATAATTAATTTCAAAAGAATTGTTTTTTATACCTACAGGGTGTCCCAAAACTCAACGATAAGCCGGCACCAGTGGGTGGACCCGCTCTTCACTGCTCGAGGAAAAATAAGAAAAAAAATATATCTCAATTTTTTTTGAAAATATTAAGTAAATTTTGAAATCCTTCGAAAATTGACACCCTATATGATATTTTCAAGTGCCACGACCACAAATTTACAAATATTTCAGATTTTTTTTTTGTATCGGCAACCTAAGTAGTACTGCTATCCATTATAACCCTTACAAATTTCAGAATGCCTGTAGTTTTTACACAAAAATAAATTAAATTTCTTTTTTTCCCTAAAATTTTGAAAGATTTTTACCTTCGGTCCACTTTAAGTCATCGTGGTGTAAAAAAAAAGTATGGACACTACTATGGCAAGTTTTTTCAAAAGTTGACGCAACTAACCAAGATTCCTAAATGGTATAATACTCTAGGAAAACTAATCACAAAAAAAAATATGCTTGTCATTTCTAAACAAGAATCAATTTTGAAATCCTTCGAAAATTGACACCCTATATGATATTTTCAAGTTCCACGACCACAAATTTACAAATATTTCAGATTTTTTTTTGTATCGGCAACCTAAGTAGTACTGCTATCCATTATAACCCTTACAAATTTCAGAATGCCTGTAGTTTTTACACAAAAATAAATTAAATTTCTTTTTTCCCTAAAATTTTGAAAGATTTTTACCTTCGGTCCACTTTAAGTCATCGTGGTGTAAAAAAAAAGTATGGACACTACTATGGCAAGTTTTTTCAAAAGTTGACGCAACTAACCAAGATTCCTAAATGGTATAATACTCTAGGAAAACTAATCACAAAAAAAAAATATGCCTGTCATTTCTAAACAAGAATCAAATTTCATAAATTGTTGTTGTTGCTAGTGATCACTTTTACTGTGTAGTTATAGGTTTGTTGTTGAAAAATGTTGATTGAATTTTGATTGTTTTGACAAATAGTAATAATTTTACATTTATTTTATTAATTAAAACTTGCATTTTTTACATTAAAGTACCTAAATGTACATCGTTTTAAAAAAGATCGTTTTATTTGTCATGCATATCTTCCACTATTGATATGATCCGCAGCCTGAGTGATTTTTGGCGAAGCTCGTCCAATGTTGAGTAGGAAATGGGTTTTGAGTAGACCCTTCTTTAAGACAACCCCAATAGAAGAACTCCAGCGGGGTGAACGGGTGGCCATAAGTTAGGACTAAGTCGCCCGATCCAATGCCCTGGATACTCTCGGTCTAAGTATTCTCGCACAGGACGGGCAAAGTTGGTATCCATCATTTTGAAGCCACGTTTTGTAAATCATTTATGGGAACATCGTCTAATAATTCTGGCAAGTCATTTTGTAAAAAGTTTAAGTAACTATTACGAAAACGATGTAGAGCATGTATTAATGCCAGTGGCAAACAATTCGAACATTTAGGTACTTTAATGTAAAAAATGCAAGTTTTAATTAATAAAATAAATGTAAAATTATTACTATTTGTCAAAACAATCAAAATTCAATCAACATTTTTCAACAACAAACCTATAACTACACAGTAAAAGTGATCACTAGCAACAACAACAATTTATGAAATTTGATTCTTGTTTAGAAATGACAGGCATATATTTTTTTTGTGATTAGTTTTCCTAGAGTATTATACCATTTAGGAATCTTGGTTAGTTGCGTCAACTTTTGAAAAAACTTGCCATAGTAGTGTCCATACTTTTTTTTTACACCACGATGACTTAAAGTGGACCGAAGGTAAATATCTTTCAAAATTTTAGGGAAAAAAGAAATTTAATTTATTTTTGTGTAAAAACTACAGGCATTCTGAAATTTGTAAGGGTTATAATGGATAGCAGTACTACTTAGGTTGCCGATACAAAAAAAAAATCTGAAATATTTGTAAATTTGTGGTCGTGGAACTTGAAAATATCATATAGGGTGTCAATTTTCGAAGGATTTCAAAATTGATTCTTGTTTAGAAATGACAGGCATATTTTTTTTTGTGATTAGTTTTCCTAGAGTATTATACCATTTAGGAATCTTGGTTAGTTGCGTCAACTTTTGAAAAAACTTGCCATAGTAGTGTCCATACTTTTTTTACACCACGATGACTTAAAGTGGACCGAAGGTAAAAATCTTTCAAAATTTTAGGGAAAAAAAGAAATTTAATTTATTTTTGTGTAAAAACTACAGGCATTCTGAAATTTGTAAGGGTTATAATGGATAGCAGTACTACTTAGGTTGCCGATACAAAAAAAAAATCTGAAATATTTGTAAATTTGTGGTCGTGGAACTTGAAAATAAAACGCTGTAGGTTATGCGGGAAGAACAACCACTTCTCAAAAGTGTGCATTAGTAGCGGAAAAGCAATGCATAAATAGTTTCGAACGAGACGTTTAGCACGACACAACACGTCTAGCGAATCTAGCGACAATGAAAGCAACCAAACGTATCCAGTGAATAAAAAAGATTCGCCAACTAAGGTAATGATACCAACTAAGTGAAATGTTGTTTGGAAGATAAATGCGCACTACGTTTGATCATCTTAAGCTAAGCGTTAAGGAAGATCTTGAATGAGTTGGGTTATTCCAGGAACTTAGGCCATCAGTTAAAGAAACTATTTCGCCAGAATATTCGATTGGAGACATGGTCTGGGTTAACAAATCTATAGGGAAAGGCTCTGAACCAGGGATTACATCAAAACGCACCGGGCCTTACTCCTATCAAGTTGAAATGAACAATGGAGTAATCAAACGTAAACACTTTGATCAACTTAGGCGAAGGAAACTAACGATGAGAACAACGATGATAATGATGTCATTCGTAACGACAACAGTTTGGAAACGAAAAACGATACTGTGAGTAACAACAAGAAGCCGAAGAATTATTCCTATTATAGTCGTGGATCAAAACGAGGTAGGGGTGATGTCAATGATCATGTTTTACCGGACACGATGACTTATCAACCTGGTGCATCTACTCAAATCACACAACAAAGTTTATCAGATGGACACGGAGACAAATCAGCTGGATCTCCTAACGCTCAACAGTAGGATCTTGAACAGCGGGAGCCTCAACTCTCAACATCTGCAGCATTAAACGAGGCACTACGTCGTTCCACACAACGACGTAAACCTCCTGCGCGTTTCAGATATTGAGCTTTCAGGAGGAGTAATGTTACATAATTAATATTCTAGGCTTAAAATACTATTGCCACTTATGTCATTGTGATTGAAAATAAACAGCTTTTCATGTTAAAACTGCATTTATATTTTATTCATAATGCAACAAAAGTCATTATAAAACGTGATATAGCAAAAACGTATCTGAGATGGAATAACAAAACGCAAATGACAGCTAAACGTAATTTTGTCTATGGTTAAGTATTGTTGAAAACTTCATAATTATAAATTTTGTCAGAAATTAATAAACATCAGTAAAAATCCAAAATCTGTTTATTTATTGCTTCTAAGGCGGAACAAAGTTCGCCGGGTCAGCTAGTATATATATATATATATATATACGGGAAAATGAATGTAGATACAGAGTAACCTTAATGTAACAACCCTCAATATAACGATTCCCTCGATTTAACGAATTTTTCGAAATCCCCTAGAACTGCCCGTAAGAGCTAATACAAAATATACCTTTACATTACGAATACATTTGTTAAAACCTTTTTATAACGAATTTTCAATCTATGCAAAATATAAAAAGAAAGTATTATTTACCTCTATTTAACGAAATCGTTCGCTATAACAGGGAAAGCAGATTAGTACCTACGTAAAGCTGAGATTAATAATTTTTTAACCTTGTTAAAACGAATCGTAGACCAACCTAACCTCTGTATAACGAACCTCATTGTAACAAATTACTTGATATAACGAATTATTTTCTGATTCCCTTCAGCATCTAAATATCAAAGTTGCACTGTATCACCTATAACTCTAAATCAGCCATTCTCAAAGTGTGTTCCGCGGAACCCTAGGGCTAAAATACTGCAAAAAATACCTACCAAAAGGAGATTATAAGGTTACATCTAAATATCCCAACTAAATATCACATTGCAATTCATAAATACATATAAATCAGTTTTTTATTAAGGCTTTGTCCTTCGCCAAAAAAGTTTGAGAACCGCTGCTCTAAGTGAATTATTACAAAACTCTTTTTGAGCAACTACGCAGTAACGAAAGCTATAATAAAGCTACCAAAATTGCAAATACAAAACACCGTAATATAATCGGTCCTATTACACAATATTAATACTGTACTTATATAAATAAATAAATTAATTAATAAAACAAAAAAAGAATGACGTCATCGATACAAGTTGACCCCCAAACAAACATCACTTTCACATTGCCATACGACAAAGTAGATTCCAATTGTATTATTATCGTATTTAATTGTACAACATCAATAAGTCAGATGTACATATTATTAAAACACGTGTCGCCATTCTCAACTTCAAAACAATCACACACACGCGCGCGCGTACATGATAGAACAATTTATTTAGACAAATGTCACGTATCGAAGGTCACGACGTTTCGCCTTTTTAACAAAACATCAAACACTTTTAACGACAGATATAGTCTTGCTTCACTACTGCTGACCAACAGAACGTATAAAGACAATTAGTAACAATATGCATTTAAGGGTTAAAATATTTTAAATATAAATTATTTTTAAAAGACTCACAACTCGACAATCCCGATCTGTGGGCTTATCACGAATTTTAGTCTGGCTTTCGAACCGAGTTCGCTTCAAGCGATTTGTATGGAAATTTGAGCAGCGCCACATACAATATTTTAGATACTTTTTGTTAATTTTCGAACGTCTCGATCTTTCGTTCATTTGATAGATTGCTGGTGCTCGTTAGTCGTTAGTAAAAATTCATGATCCCGATTGCTAACGGATCCGTTTTACTTGTGACAACTCGATTCGAAAGCCAGACTAAATTCGTGATAAGCCCACTGTTGTTTATTAGAGGTATCATTAGCAAAAGTAATATCAGCAAATTTTTTTATGTTTTAAGTAAAAAAAAAAACTTGAAATAAAGAAAAAAAAATCATATTTCAGGCATATCTATTATTCATATTTATTGTATTAGCCTAATTTCTTCTTCTATCAAAATAATCACTTGTAACAATTGCCTCTACATGCTGAAAAAAAAAGAAGATTTCAGGTTTTTGCAATTTGTTCTATCACTGTCATCTTTATTCTCTTTATTTTCCTTTTTAAAACAATGCAATGTGATAATAATATTTCCAATCTATTCTAATCTACATTATTATTTTACATACATATATAGAATCAATAAAGCCTAACCATGACCACGTGACCGGCTGCAAGGCTTTAGAAAACATATATTTTGAAGTGAAAACTTCTTTAGGCGCGTTGAGCGTTTTGGTAGAGGGTAAAATCCTCGGTTCGCGTCACCGACATGCTAATGATAATAGTAATAGGACCTGGAATAAGTTCTCGCTGTTTTTTTTTTGTTTTAAAAAAAATATTTAAAATATAAGGCTTACAATCACTTTACTCAAAGTATTGTCCATCATTAGAGACCACTTTCGCCCATCTTTCTGGCAGTAATTGAATCCCCAGTCGAAAAAACTATTCATCTTTTGATGCAATCCATGAATCGACCCATTTTTCGGTTTCTTCGAAAGAATGGAAGCGCTGCTCGCTCAAACCATGCGCCATCGACCGAAGCAAGTGGTAATCGGAGGGGGCTATGTCCGGTGAATACAGCGGGTGGGGTAGAACTTCCCATTGAACCATTTCCAGGTAAGTTTGGACTGGTTTTGCAACATGTGGCCGAGTATTGTCATACAGCAAAATCACTTTGTCGTGTCTCTACTCGTATAGTGGCCGCTTTTCTTTCAGAGCTCGACTCAAACGCATCAACTGAAGTTGATAGCGAGCTCCTGTGATAGTTTCATTAGGTTCAAGCAGCTCATAATAAATTACGCCCTGCTTATCCCACCAAATGCAGAATAGACGATGTTGATGCGTGACCGACATGATTTTTTACGCTTTGGATTGTCGTAGTGAATCCACTTTTCATCTCTAGTGATGATACGGTGCATAAAACATTTTCTTTTCTGCCGTTGAAGCAGCAATTCACACATGAGAAAACGTCGTTCAACGTCTCTCGACTTCAACTCATATAGCACTCAATGTCCTTACTTTTGGATCATTTCTAACGCTTTTAAACTGTTGCCGCATCTACTTGCAATGTTTTCCCGAGCTCTACTAGCGCCTTACATGGATCTTCATCAAGCAATGCCTCCAATTTTTCGTCTTCAAACTTTCGTCAAAGTCATAATATTAAACCGTCTAAACCAATCCCTGAATGTCGTATTCGACAGAGCATTGTTTCAGCAAGAATTCTGTGTGCTTCAGCTGCAGATTTCTTTTGAATAAAGCAGTGCAATAAAATTCCCCGCAAAAACACTTTAGTTGGCACAAAAGTAGACATTTTCACAATAGGTAAACAAACACATTGTCGACACTGTGGTGAACTATATCTACTAGAATTTGAGGTTACATATAGGACTACTTAGCTGATGCGTTACCGTACAAAATTCCATGCACAGAGTGCCGCTATGCCATCTTTAAAAAAACAGCGAGAACCTATTCAAGGACCTAATATATCTATGGCTATGGAGAGCCAGACTAGCGCACGCGAAGTAGCCTGTGTACACGTATACTCTAATACATCGACTATTTCTGACTGTATTATGTGCGCGTTGGACGCTTTTTGGATAAGTATAATTTTGTGAGTTCACGTCACCAATACGTTATAGTAGCAGTACATCTGTAATTGTAAATGTGACGCGTTGTACATTAAGTATTAGAGTGTGGTTATCTACATAAGTAAAGTTAAATTGACCACGTGGGAAGTTCAACTTGTGTGTACTGGATTTTGTTTATTTAAGTGAATTTTTAATTTGACTATTATTGTAATTATTTAATTGAAGGATTACTGTTTATTTATTGACTTTAAATTCATTGACTTCAGTATAAAAGTGAGTATGAAACATATTAATATTTTTATACAGATAAATGAATAATGAAAACAACGAATATATTTTTAAAAAATTTCATATAATTT